>JABTTQ020000879.1:27-236157 GCA_016081115.2 Rehmannia glutinosa | reverse complement strand
AAATTAAAGCACATTGGCACAATCGAATCAGAAAATGATAGGCTCTTTGCACGGTATATTTATTTATCTCACGGTAGACCTTATCCATGTCAGCTCATTAGTGAATGGAAATATATCTTAAAAATGTCATCTCTCTCATAAATGGTATCCCCAGCTCCTGTTGGGGAAGCCTTTCCTCGATGAATAGTACCATCTCTCTCGTGCCTCATTGTGTAGCGTCATCGGCGGATAATCGCGGTAGGAGCTGCGATGGAGTTGTTGGAGATGTGGTAGCATGTGCACCAACTCTGTTCAACCTGAGCGATTGAAGTAGGTTTGCTCTGGAGTCAAAATGGGCTAGCCGTCGGGCGCCCCACCCCTACCAAAGGTAGGGTTAGGTTGAGCATTTAAAGGCCCGCCAAAAGTCGAGACCTAAATGGGTTGGGCCGCGGCGTGTCGCGAGGTTAAAAGCGGCTAGCTCATGAAAGCGGGCAGACTGGGCCATACTTATTTAATACTTTTTAAATATAAATATTAAATCTATTTGATTTTGCAATTATTTCAAATTATTATCTAAAAAATTCTTGAACCCAAACTCAATTTAACTAACTCACCAACTAACCAATATATACTTTGCGGTGAATGGATATTTTTGATTTATTTTATTGTAGCCTTTGTTCTTTCTTTTTGTATATTTTCTTGAAATATAATAAGTATAACCAAATTATATTTTTTTAAGCAAACTAACTTTTTATAAACTAACTTACATAGTTTTACATTAACATGAGAATATCAAATTATAAGAAAACAAATGAGGTAATGAAAAATATATTGATTGATCCTTTAATATATAAATATATATATATATATATAAAATTAATTACTAAAGAATAGATCAAAAAAATTATTTTTAAATTTATGTGGTGAGCCTTCCGCCAACCCCCCAAGACGGGTTGGGTTGGGTTGAGTTTTTCTTCGCTCGCCAAAATGGCGGGCAGCCCGCTCCCGCCTCGCCAAGTGACGGGTTGTGGCGGGTTGCATAGGTCGGGCGCCCCGTCGGCCCATTTTCGACAGTCGAGTTTGCTCAGGCGGGGCGAGCCTCGTTATGTTGCGAACACTTGGTCTCATTGGTTTTTTCTTTTGAGTTACCGGTCTCGATTTATGTATCATATTTGTCGCCGGAGTTTGATGGCACAGGGAGACGGCTCATCATCAAATGGAATCTCATGGGAGTTGTCTTATCGCCGACATTGCTCCGAGATTTGAGAACATCCTCGGCCCTTGTCCATCATAGAATCTTCGAGGATGGGTGGACTTGCCATCCCGGATCCCGAAATGATGTCCCGATGTTTTCTTGGGAGTCGTGAAGGGCCGATCTCCGTGCCGATGGCTTCTTTGACTTGAGGAATGTTTTGTTGCCCTTGATCCCTACCTAAGGAAGTCTCAACCTCATTTAGGCATTCTTTTCCCCGATGGTCTCAACCCGTTGTGGGGCCTTCAACAATCCCTTCTACGAACTTAGTTGTCTTGGGGTCTTCTCGGTGGCATCCTTCTGAGTCTCAAGTCACAGATTGAACTTTCATGCCCGAGTCTCAACTCCTGGCCTCTCCATCCTTTGCCTTAGGCTAGGGGCCGCGCTTTGACTTCATCGGCGCCAATGGGATTGAAATCTCGGTGAAAGGACTCGGTTGTTCGAGCGTTGTTAATTTAACTTTGCTTCTCGGTGATATTCTCTCCTTCACCTCCATACTTCTTTGTTTGGTTTCCCACAAAGATCCTCACGACCCTCTTGTGGTGGAGAATTCGCCCCTCTGTGGCGTATCGGTGAGTGAACGATGAAGGGGTTACTCGGTTCTGAGATACGGTTGTAGTTCCCTTTGAGTGTCGATCGTATGGGGCGGTGTCTTGGCACCTTTTTTAGGGTTAGGCTTGGCTTGGGTGCCCAAGTTCCTTTCATCGCCAATTCCCCTAGAGCCATCTTCGACCGCATGGGGAGTGGTCGTTGCGATAACGAAGCATTCTCTGTCTTTACTCCCGAATGGATTAGTCCGAGGAGAGACTTTGGAGGACTCTCATGGACCTTCTTAAAGGCTCTGCTCGTGCAAGGCTCGTGATTCTCGAACGGCCTCAGAACTCGCCTTTTCAATCATGCAGTGGGTCCATCTACTCATCCATTTCAAAGTGGACTCTACGAGATGTTCATAGGTCCCCTTGTCCAAACATATCTTGGACTTGTCGAAACTTTGCTTCGCTCTTGTCTACTCCCTCTCATCCTCCTTAATGGCCTGGAGAGCATCCATGCAAAAATTCTTCATCCAGGGCTTGATGGATAGTCACACCTCCAAGGAAACTTAGAATCTCCTCCTCCTCATCGATAAAATCGGGGCAAGTGAATCGTAACCCTGGAGTAATCGAGGTTCCCGCCTCCTCCAATTCCTTAGCCTTTGTCTCAATTTCCGGATGGATCGGAGAGTACATAATAAGATCATCATCATCATCCTCTTCGGCCTGGAATCGTGGCTAATAGAGATGGCTCCTCGCTTAGACTCAATCGTCGGTGCCGGGGGTGAGACAACCTGTTCTTCAATGGTCTTAGGCCGCCTCGGCTCTCCTTTTTTCTCCGCATGTGTCTCCCATACAATGGTCTTGAATACTCTGGCGTCGGATCGGCGATCTTCTTTGACTCATCAACTTTTTCCTTAGACTAATCCTCCCCGAGCATCAACTTGATCTCAATGGTCTCATACGGCTTAGTAAATGACTGGGTCATTTGTGTTCTCCAAGTTAAAACTTCTTGAACAACTTTCTCTTGGTAGCAACCAAAGTGGAATCTCCTGTTCCACTCATGTAGCTCTTCAAGGGTGAAGTTCTATGTTTCAATAAAGCTTTCTTTGAAGCATTTTCTTCGACTTGGCGGTCGCTTCTTCTTCATGACTAGTGAGGAAGGTAGAGGTTCCTTCCGATCTCGGTTGGGGCAGTGCCTTCTTTGATTTGGCTCTGCCGTGCGAGAATTCGCTTGATGTCGCAACTCTCTTCTTGGAGATCGGATTCGAGGAGAGAGGCAGGAAGGTCTCGATTGTGACTTTGGCGAGGGTCACCGATTCCTCTCACTTGTATCCATCTTCCTCGCATGGGCTTTCTTACGCGCTCCCAGTGGTTTTCCTTGAACATCCTCTTGTTTGCATGGAAAGGCTTTCCATGGCGCATCTGCAATCCCTTGACCTCCATCAAATGGCCAATGACAAGTCCATATCCCGAGAACATCCAAAGGTCCCATCCTCCTTATAGGACCGCTTGATCACATTTTAGCACACTTTCAAATGAAGACGAACTAACTCATTCCACCTTCTTGTCTTGCATTATTACAGCCATCACCGCGACTTTGTCCGAGAAAGGCTCGATTGAAGCTCCCGAACTTCATATCGATGCATTTGGACATGATGTCCATCGGCTTATGATAGTCTTCCTTCGAAAATCTTTCTTAGTTGTATACACATCTTTAGCAAAGATACTCGCTTTGCAACTTCCTTCCAAGTCAGTAGCCAAGTTAACATCCTTTTCACCAATGTCCTTCATCCCTTTAGGGTAAGAAACAAATGCTCGGCAAAGGTCTTTTGCGATTATCATGATGGCACTTGCCATGAATGGATGAGCGGATTTCATCGTCATGCACTCGGTGTTCACATAGAACATCGTCACTTCCTCCGGATATGTATGCGCGAAGTGTATCGAGAGAAATTCCTTCGACCGGACTTTTCCATCTTTTCGGCGATCTTTTTCACCAGGGCATCATCAACGCCCTGCTTGATCATCCCTTTAAAATCCACTTACGCTCAGAGTGGATTTTCTCGGATAACATAAGCGAAATCATGATTTGCGACCTTTTTCAAAACTTTTAATCGAAGAAAAACGAAAACTTGAACTTAGAAAATTAGGGTTTTGAATCGATTTGCGGAGAAAACTTCTTAACTTGCGAAGATGAGTATTTGTGAGGAGAGAGAAAAATGAATTTTTTGGTATATAAGGGACTTGAAGAAAGGGCGGTTTTTGGAATTTGAAAAAGATAGATCAAAATCAACAGTCGAGATTAAGCCTTCAAAACCGCATTAAATTCCCCACATTAGATGCAACAACATTTATATCCAATCATATAGTTTAATGTACGACTTTTGTACTAACATTCATAATTATGCTTACGTCGTCCTCAAAAACATTCTCGCTCGAACAAAATGATTGCGTTTTTGTCACTTAGCTCATAAATGATTCAGCTTATCCCAAGTGACTTAACTATATTCTCTTAACATGATATAACTCACTGTTAGCTAACTCGTCTTGACTTCCCGACTAATTTTATTTCACTTGGAAATGTGAAACTAGTTATTATCCATTCTCTCTTTATTATATTTCGTTGATTGAGTCTTACGAGTGTTCCTAACTCGAAAATTAACCCTAACTCATTCTTGAGCTCTTCAAACCTTGATTCACATAATGGCTTTGTGAATATGTCATTAACTTCTTATCGGTTGAGATGTATTCCAAAGTGATGTCTTTTTTTCCACATGATCTCTTATAAAATGACATCTGACATCAATGTGCTTTGTTCTTAAATGCAACACTGGATTACGAATGATGGCAATAGCATTAGTGTTATCACACATAATTGGAATCTCTTTTTCTTCTATATTATAGTATCTCACTTCTTTGTCTCATCCATAAGACTTGGGCACAACAATCTGCCCGTATGTACTACTTCGATTGTGGATGTAGCTATTAAATTTTGTTTCTTGTTGAACCAAGAAACTAATCTATTTCAAGCATTTGACATATACACGAGTACTTTTCACCGTCAACTCTACTTCAACATAGTCTCGAGTCCAATATCCTACAGCTTGAATCCTCCTTCCTTTGGATACCATAAGTTCTACTTCACGGCATCCCTTCAAATGCCTTAAGATTCTCTTAGTTTTGTAGTCATGTGACTCTCTTTTGGTGTAGATTGAAATCTAGCACATACACCTACTTGCAAAGGTGATGTCCGGAATGCTTCTTTAAATAGAGCAATGATCCAATGAGGGCTCTTTATCCGGTTTGATCAACGGATCGTTGCCATACGCATCTATGTCCATCTTGGATGATGTATTCATAGGAATCTTCACAGTAAGACTTCTCTTCCATACCAAATTTCTTCATCAAATCTTTGGTATACTTGGTTTGACTTATGAAGGTTCCATCCTTCAATTGCTTGACTTGAAGTCCTAATAAGAAAGTTAGCTCTCCCATCATGCTCATCTCAAATCTACGGTATACTTGGTTTGACTTATGAAGGTTTGAGAACTTGTCACACATTTCTTTGTTCATGGATCAAAAATGATGTCATACACATATATTTGAACAAGCGGTATACTCTCTCCATCTTGAATCACGAAGAATGTTTTATCAACCTTGCCTTTGGTGAATCCATTTATCGATTAGAAACTCGAGACAATGTATCATACCATTCTCTTGGTGCTTGTTTCAATCCATATAGTGCTTTCTTGAGCTTGTAGACCTTATCTCCAATAGTTTTGCTCAAAACCCTGGAGGTTGTTCAACATAGACTTCTTCTAACATCCATTTAGAAATGCACTCTTCACATCCATTTGATATACGGTGAAGTTCTTGTGTGCAGTATAAACAAAAACATCCTTATTACTTCCAATCAGGAACAGGAGCAAAGGTTTCATCAAAATCTATACCTTCTTCTTGGCAATACCCTTTGGCTACCAATCTTGCTTTGTTTCTTAATGTGATCCTTCCTCATTCATCTTGTTTCCGAAACCCACCTAGTACCAATAACATTTTGGTGGGTTGTCCTTTGAACTAATTCTCATACTTTGTTCCTTTCAAACTAATTCACTTTCTTGCATGGCCTTAAATCTAATGTGTGTTTTCTAATGCTTGAGACATATCTTTAGGCTCTATTTGGGAAAAAAACAAGTGAACATAGCTTCGTGCTATGCTCGGATCTGGTTCTTATGCCATCTCTAACATCTCCAATAACTAACTCGGGTGGATGGTCTCTCGGCCATCTCACATCTCGTTAGAGTAAGTCTGCTTGGTTTAGCCATCTCACATGACTAAGTTGTCTAGAACAACTCTTTCGGTTGTGTTTGAGATTCAACTATCTCATCATCATCACGGGTTGAGTGCTCTCACTTTAGCTTCAACATAAGGACTCATCCGCATAGTTGGTTGATTCTACTTATCGCCTAACTCATCAATGTCTTCTCCATTCAAGTTAGGTTCATCAAAAACCACATGGATAGACTCTTCTCAGTGACCATAGTCCTCTTGTTCAACACTCTATAGGCTTTACTCTAAGCCGAGTATCCCAAAAGATACCTTCATCATTTTTAGCATCAAAAGCCTTCAAATTATCCTTGTCATTGTTGTGGATGAAGCATTTACATCCAAATATCTTGAAATATCCAACATTTGGCTTTCTCCCTGTCCAAATATCATAGGAATCTTGGTCAATTGTCCGATCATGCATCTATTTTCGAGTATAGCAGTCGTATTTTTGCTTCACCCAAAATCTCTTAGGCAATCCAAATTCAACTAGCATTGTCTTGCGAATTTCCTTAAGAGTTATGTTCCTTTTTTCACCTACTCCATTACATTATGGAGTCCTTGCTGTGATAACTCATGAGCAATACCATTTTCAACACAATATTGAGTTATTATCCCATTGACAAACTCGGTTCCCCGTCCGATTTTGTCTTTATAATGGTTTGACTCTTCTCATTTTGAACTCTTCTCATCGAGGATAGCGTAACTTCTTCCATTTTTAAACATGAAAATTGTCCGTGTATATCTTGAATAATCATCCACCACCACTAAGGTGCATTTCTTTCCACGATGTTAGCTAGCTCAACTGGACCAAATAAATCCATGTTATACTACGAATAGATTTTGGTTTGAAGCTATAAACACACCATGTTATACTACGAATAGATGCATGATTAATAGGCAATTAACCAAGACTCCCTATGAAATATGGATATGGAGAAAGCCATATGTTGGATATTTCAAGATATTTGGATGCTAATGCTTCATCCATAATAATGGCGAGGATAATTTGAAGGCTTTTTTGATGCTAAAGATGATGAAGGTATCTTTTTGGGATACTCATGTGAGAGCAAAGCTTATAGAGTGCTAAACAGAGGACTATGGTCACGAAGAGTCTATCCATGTGGTTTTTGATGAACCTAATGTGAATGGAGAAGACATTGATGAGTTAGGCTGAAAAGCGAATCGACCAACTATGCGAAAAATCCTTATGTTGAAGGCTGAAATAAGAGCACTCCACCCCGACGATGAAGATGAGATAGTGAATCACGGGGCAGACTGGAAGGTCTACTGTTGAATGAAGAAGAAAGAGATGTTCAAGACAACTTAGCTACGAGGCGGCTAAATCCAGCAGACTTACTCCGATGTGAGATGGCCGAGAGACCATCCACCGAGTTACTCATTGGAGATGTTAGAGATGGCATAAGAACCAGATCAAAGCACAACATGAAGCTATGTTCACTTGTTTTATTTCCCAAATAGAGCCTAAAAATGTGTCTCGAGCATTGGAAGACACACATTGGATTCGAGCCATGCAAGAAGAGTCAATCGGTTTGAAAGGAACAAAGTATGGGAATTAGTCCAAAGGCCAACCCACGAGGAATGTTATTGGTACAAAATTGGTTTTGAAACAAGATGAATGAGGAGAGATCTGTTGTAAGAAACAAAGCAAGATTGGTAGCCAAAAGATATTGCCAAGAAGAGAGTATAGATTTTTATGAAACATTTGCTCCTATTACAGTTGGAAGCAATAAGGATGTTTCTTACTTATCTTTGCACATAAGAACTTCACTTTGTATATCAAATGGATGTGAAGAGCGCATTTCTAAATGGACATTAACAAGAAGTCTATGTTGAACAACCTCCGTTTTGAGCGAGAAAACTATTTGAGATAAAGTCTACAAGCTCAAGAAAGCATTATATGGATTGAAACAAGCACCAAGAGCATGGTATGATACATTGTCTCAATTTCTAACTTACAATGGATTCACCAAAACCAAAGGTAAGGTTGATAGAACACTCTTGAGAATTCATGATGGAGAGAGTATCTTGCTTGTTCAAATATATGTGGATGACATCATTTTTGGCTCCACAAACAAAGAGTCATGTGTGACAAGTTCTCAAACCTCATGCAAGGCAAATTTGAGATGAGCATCATGGGAGGCGACTTTTCTTCTTAGGACTTCAAGTCGAACAATTGAAGGATGGAACCTTCATAAGCCAAACCAAGTATACCGATATTTGATGAAGAAACTTGGTATGGAAGAGAAATCTTCCGTGAAGATTCCTATGAATACATCGATCAAGATGGACATGGATGTAGATGGTAAAGTTGTTGATAAAACCGATTTAGAGCTCTCAAAGGATCTTTGCTCTATCTAATAGCAAGCATGCCGATATATCACCTTTGTAGTAGGTGAATGTGCAAGATTTCAATCTGCACCAAAAGAGAGCCAAATGATGCGGTAAGAGAATCCTAAGGTATTTGAAGGGATGCCGGGAATTCGATGGTATCCAAAGGAAGGAGGATTCAAGGCGGTAGGATACTCGGACTTCACATTTGGGATGTAGTGGGACAGGAAAAGTACTTGATACATATCAAATGCTTGAAACAAATTAGTTTCTTGGTTTAGCAAGAAACAAAATTCAATAGCTACATCCACATCTGAAGCGTAGTACATAGTTATGGGGGCGGGTTATTTTGTGCCCAAGTCTTATGGATGAGACAACAATGAGAGATTATGATATTGAAGAAAAAGAGATTCCAATTATTTGTGATAACACTAGTGTTGTTGCAATCACTCGAGAATCCAAAGATGTGCATTCAAGAACAAAGCACATTGATGTCGGATATCATTTCATAAGAGATCATGTTGAAAACAAAGACATCACTGGAATACATCTCAACCGATAAGTAGTTAGGTGACATATTCACAAAGCCCTTATGTGAATCAAGGTTTGAAGAGCTCAAGAATGAGTTAGGGTTAATTGAGCTGAGTTAGGACACTCAAGACTCAATCGTGAGACGGAAGATGAGAAAATGAAAAATAAGTAAGTTTCACATTTCACCAAGTGAAAACAACTCGGTCGAAGTCACCATAGAGTTAGGCGACCAGGTTGAGTTACATCATGAGAAGAGAGAAGCGGAGTTGAGTCACTTTGGATATAAGTTGAGTCATTTATGAGCTAAGTGACAAAAACGCTATCATTTTGCGGAATGTTTTTAAGGATGACATCGATAATTATGACCACATCCGATATAAAAGTTACCGCGATAAGAAACCATATGATTGGAACCCTTTCACGTGGGGAATTTAATACGGCTTTGGAGACTTAATTTCGGTTGTTGATCTCGATCAAAATTTTCAAATTCCAAAAGGCATCCTTTCACGTCCCTTATATACAAAAAATTTCACTTTCTCTCTCCTCACACAAACTCATTCGTCTTGACAAAGAAAATCATATTCTCTCTCGCAACTAAGTTCGAACCCTAGTTCTCAAAGCTCAAGTTTTTAAGTTTTAATCATAACTTCGCTCTATTATCCGAGAAAATCCATACTTTGGATCGTCTCGTGGACTTCGTTGGTATGATCAAACGGGCGTTGATGGTTCCCTTGTGACGAAGATAGGTGATAAACTGGAAAAGTCCGCTCAAGGACTTTTTTGTCGATGTAGTTCACGATACCTACCTGGAAGAGGTGGCTATGTTTACGGAATGCGGAGGTGCACGACGATGAAATCCATCCATCGGTCCACAACAACGTCTTCAAAATCACTTTGCAAAGGACCTTTGCCGAGCATCGCTTTCCCCCTACGAAGGGTTGAAGGACATCACTTTGAAAGATGTCAACTTTGTTGCACTTGGAAGGAAGTTGCCAAGCGGAGTATGCTCCAAAGTGTCGTGTATATACCAATAAAGACTTCTCAAGAAATATTATCACAACATAATGGATATTGTGTCCAAATGCGTGGACATAAAGTTCCGGAGTTTCAATCGGTTGTCCAAGAATAAGTTGATCGTGATGGATGCTATTTTGGAAGAAAAGAAAGGTGAACTCGTGGGTTAGTTCATCTTCAAAAGCAGAGTCTGCCAAAATATGATAAACAAGTCCTACAAGGAGGATGGGACCTTTGGTTGCTCATCGGATATGGCCTTATCATTGGCCACTTGATAGAGTGAAGGGAATTGCACCGCGCCATGGCAAATCCTTCCATGCAAACAAACGGATGTTCAAGGCAAACCTCTCCCGAGCCTGAAGAAGGCACATGCAATAAAGGCCGATACTTAGTGAGGGGAATCGATTGATCCTGAAGACACAAACAGACCTCACCAGCTCTCTCCCCAAAGCGTAAATCTAAGAAGAGAGATGCATCATCTAAGCTACCGCCCAAAGACCCACGTCGAATAAAGTACTGCCCCGCTAGCCTAAAACCAAAGCCCCCTTGCCCACGCAAAGACACACCGCCCCCGCAATCGAGATAGAGTAGGAACCCAATTCCTTCTCCTATCATGAAGAAGAAGCGGTAAGTCCGAAAGATAGTCAGCTTCTAAGAAAACCCCCTTGAAACACGGGCCTTCCCCGAAGAAGAGCACGAAAAAGTGGAACCCGAGATCCAATTGGTTGCCACTAAAAGAAGATGGATGTTCAGAAATGCAGAGTGGAGAAGACAACCGAGTCCGATGCTCACCGGAGAAGCGAGGAGGAGACTAATGATGATCAAGAGGAGCAGCGATCTCGAGGGTAGTGAATGTGCCCGAAAGCCCGCTAATGATGATCGATGGAGGAATGAATACCCGGCTGTGCGGGAGATAGGCGTGGAGAATAAAACAGCCGAGTAACCGATCCATGGAAGAATAAGTTGTCTCAACCCCTCGAGGGCATGCGGTCGAGTCGAGGAGGAGCATGCCCCATTAGCCCCATTCAGAGACAGGAGAGGATGGTGATGATGACTTGATCATGTACTCTCCATTTACCCGGACATTCGGCCGATATTAAGGAATGGAGGGCATGGAAGTTTGGACTATTCAAGACGCGTCGGTTGCTCGACGAGAATTCATTGAGGAGGAGGGGGAACTTCTTAGGTTTCTTGGACATGCATCACATGTCTAATTGGCCCTCAATGAAGAAAGTCAGATGGAAACCCTCCACCTTATCAAGGAGGAATAGAATGAGAAAGATGAGGAGCGGGGCGGAGCCTTGAGAAATCTAAGATATGTTAGCAGATTGGAACACATCAAAGACATATACGAGTCTACTTGATAGTGATGAAGAGATAGACCATGTTGCTATAGTAGAGAAGTCCGAAATGCGGCAGAGCCATCGGGAATCCAGAGCCATGCATGAGATAAGTCTTCGAGAAGGTCCAGGAGAGTCCTACAAAGTCTCTCCTCGGACTAATCCTTTGGGAGTGGCGTAGCAGATTGCAACGGATATTGCTGCAACCACGTCCCCAATGCACTCAACTGATGGCTCCAAGGGAGATGGCGATGAAGATGGGACTTTGGGCCCCCAAGCGAAGCCTACCCATTTGAAGGTATTGAGACACCGCCCTTGCGGATGTACACTCAGAGGGAACAGTAGCCGCGTCTCAGGAGAAGAGTGACCCCATCATTGTTCACTTAGCTGGTGTGCCAGCTGAGGGGGAAAATCTCTCCACCACAGCAGGGTCGCAGGATGCTGTGGGAAACCAAACCAAGAAGTTAGGAGGCGAAGAAGAAATTATCATCGGGCGTGAGAGACGTTAACGCGCTCGGGACAATTGAGTCTGTCCTGAGCGGTGAAATGTCAACGCTTTGAAGGCCGAAGAAGCTCTATCGATGCAAGAAGGCGAAAGAAGGGTGAAGCCCTCCATGAGTTAAGACTACGGCTCACGAAAGTGCAATCCTTGAGTTGAGACTCCAAGGGATGCCACTATAGAAGACCCTAAGACAATGAGTCTGTCAAGGGATAGTCCAGCCTGCAGCTGGCCGCTTGAGATGCTGGGGTATAGAAAGGCCCAAGGAGGTTGAGACTTCCCCCTAGTAAGACAAGATGAACCACAGAACATTCCTCAAATTGAAGGAGCTGCTGCAGAAGAGGAGATCAACGCCCTTCGTGATTCCCAAGAGCACATTGATACTTCATTTTTGGGATCCGAGGATGAAGCTGAGTCCGCTAATCCTGATGATTCTTCAAATGACAAGCCTGAGGATGTTCTCAAATCTCGGAGTATGGTCAATGATAAGACAGCTCCTATGAGATTCAACTTCGATGATGAGCCATCCCCCAAGGTCTCATCATCTTCCGTTGATGCTGATGAATCAGTTGAGGATCAGGTTACTCAATTGGAAAAACACACTGAGATCGAAGAAGTTGTTAAGACAGTTGAGGCTCAGTCAGCTGAGCAAACACAATCAACTGCTCCAGCTGGGACAGAGTCAGCTGCGCAGGCTTCCACAGCTGCGGCAGTAATAACCTCAATAGCTCCGTCACAGGCTCTCACAACTGTGAAATCTGCCGATGACGCTACCGCAGCTGAGGCACAAAGAGCTGGTTCTATGCATCAAGAACAATGGAAGGCTCCTCATGAAGCAGACACGGAGATCCCATTTGTTCGTGATAATGTTTTTGAAGACATGTTTCCCATCACCATCGAATGCCGGTTGGAAGTGAATACGCCAAGAACTAAAGAAATATACCGTGCAAGAAGAGCTCATAATTCCCACGATACGGTTGTACCAATAGATTATGATTTCGATCTGAGTGGTCACCGAGTCAATTTCAACGTTGAATTCCGTGAATCCTTCAAAAAGATCTGCGAGGAGATTGAGAAGGTGGAACGCCACCAGGCCTCTCTAGATTTGAGATTGGACAATCGAGATGCTACCTCGCACCCGATTTGGGAGGAATCATTGTTCGAATAAGGGAATGGGCGCACAATGCAGTGTACCGTGAGATCTCGAGCAAGTCCGTCACTTCAAGGCCTTATTTGCGAAGATGTTCTTTGTGGAGTGCGGACACGTAAATGTATCGAAGAGAATGAAGGAGTACATGGTCGGGATGGAAACCTCCCCGTAAGTCGGATATGGAGTCGGTCTTTGCACTTTCATAAGACCGAGATCACTCGACTCGAGAACTTCATGAATGAAAAGATCGATCTTCTAATGGCTTGAAATGAAGTTGGTGTCGGCCGAATCGATGGCTACTCGATCGGAGTTTCGCAAAGCCTATTCTTGATGAGACTCCAAACAAGACTCGACAATCACCCAGTGGATTTCCTCCCGAGTGGATTATTCCCTGGAATACCTCTATCCTTTGGTGATGATGCCAAAAAGGGGGAAGAAGAGGTCCTTAAGAGATTGAAGAAAGAAGTGAAGAAAGGAGGTGACATAGGGGGGAAGGAAGTTCAAAGAATTTAAAATTTATGTATCTTTGAAACCCCACTTGGCTAGGTGAAGTCACACCTCCATTCTCGAAAGCTACCCCGGAACCTACTCAAGTTGAGAAAGCTACGGTGGCCATGAAAGATAAAAGAAAGGCCATCGAAGCGTTTTGAGGGTAGGTGAGAAGCAATCGCTTATGTGGAAGATCTTTTGAAGAAATATGGTGGTCCTCCACCGAAAGGACTATCTTTGCGATCAAGCCCCCGAGAACATAACAATGCCCTTTGGATCGAGCCCGGATCTCTAGAGGAGTTTCAAACTCTAGAAGCATAAGGATACTTTCAAGGAATGACTCTACCTCAGCGTGGGATATATATTGGGAAAAGGGATTGGAAGTGTGTCAATCACCGATAAGTCCGCAGACATCCAGATCACTCACCGGAAAGTCTAAGCTCGATCTGAGTATACACCAAGAGGAAGAGGAGCTGAGTCAGGACGAGGACAACATGGTGACAGTGGAAGAGGTTCTCAACTACGGCTAAAACCAAAAGATGTAAAGTATGTTGATCCATAGAAGAAATGGATCACATACTGGGATGGACATGACCACCTTGCAAATCTAGAGGTTGCATGCAAGAACACCAAGCTCTCAAAAGGCAAGAAGGCGAGAATGAGAGAACTACTCGTGAATGGGAAGAGAAAGCGTGTTAGATAAATGTTTTTATCATGATTTTGATGATTTTGTTTTTACACCAAAACAATGTTTTTAAATGTTGTCCAAATACTCCTAAATGATTTAAAATATTTTTACTAATTTTTCTGAGTATTTCTTCAAGTTTATTTTCGACAAAAAAAATTGGACAACACTTTTGATGATTGTGTGTTAAAGTGTTTTTACACCAAAATAATATTTCTAAATATTTTCCAAATACTCCCGATCGATTTAAAATATTTTTACTAATTTTTCAGAGTATTTCTTGAAGTTTATTTTCGATAAAAATTGGACAACATTTATGTCTCGTGTTCAATCGGTCGCCATATAGGGCAATCAGGTATAAAGACGATTTTCAAAAAACAAACGAGACATTTGAAATTGTCGAGGTTGACCCAATCAAGCGCAAAGGGCAACCGGTGCCTGAAGGGATTCTGAATCGACTATATCTCACAAATTGTTGAGGGGACCGGTCCACAAGGGGCGACCGGTCGGACCCTATGTCAACCGGTACAACCCCCCTTGGACCGGTCCAAGTCTTATTTCTTGCTGTTTTAATTTCATTCAGTATTAGTACGGGATCGGTCGCCTATCCTTTTGACAAAATTCTAACCGTTGTAGCAGCCAGATAGCTTTTCCCTAAATTGTGGGGTTGATTTCTAACAGCTATAATCTTGATTTTAATTGCTTTTTTTTTTTGTAAATCAGTCCCCAAGAGAGCCTATCCATGATCAATCATCTCCTAAAAATAAAGGAAGTTTTGGAGCAAAGCAAGTGAACAAATTGAGATACAACACAACAAGATTCACTCAAAGCAAATACTTGTTCTTTCATTGTCTATATTCTTGTTGTAATAGCCTAAGGTCTTACACTTTCACATCTTGAGGTCTAGGCTTTATTTCTTGATTACACTTGCACTATAAATTGTATTATTCATTATCGAGTTATAATCTTGAATTTGTGGTCATCATTCAACACAAGATATCATTGTAAGTGTTCTTGTGGTAAGAGCACACTTAGGTGATCTAGGTGTTAGGTGCAAGAAGATTATGGTAATCTTCTTATTGAAGAGTTTGGTGCTCTTTGAGGTGTTGAAGAATTTGGTGTTCTTCAAGGTTGAAGATTGTGGTAATCTTCACAAGGTGCCGTTGAGGATTGTGGTAATCTCCAAAGAGGTGTTGTAAGGTGATGTTGTATTAATTGTGGAAATTAATAAAATCATTTTTCTTTTTGAAATACATCCCGGAGATACTAGGGTGGTAGAGGATTAGGCCCTAGGTGGGTAGAACCTCTATAAATCGACGTGTGTTATTTACTTCCCGCACCTTCATTCTTGTCTTGGCTTGTTTGATTCATAAAAGAGGGCATAATCGAGAAAATGGAGATAATCTACTCACCTCCCTCTAGATTATCGTAGCCGCTTGGACTTACAAGTGGTATCAGAGCCAAACTCTTTGGCAAGCTCGTTCCACATCACGAGTAAAGAGGAACGATCATTGGCTACGAATGAAGTCTATCTCACCGATGCCTCCACCAACAAGCCACCTCTATTTGATTCCAAAAATTATACATTTTGGAAAGAAAGAATGGAATGCTATTTACAAAGTTGCGGGTTCGATATTTGGAACACGGTCATTATGAGAGAATCCATCTTGATGAGAGACGGACCACTCACCTCCCGAGTCATCAAGGAGCTCGATGATGAAGAAAAGGAAATTCTCTCCTTAAAGGGTAAAGCTCTAAATATTCTTCATTGTTCACTTACATTTTGAATACGGTCATATTCGAGGAATACGATCGGCACATGAAGCATGGAAAAATTAGAAGCTATCTATGAATTATATGCAAATGAAAGGAGCTACTCAAAAGCATCTACCTCTCAAATGGATACAACGTCAAATCCAACAACATGGGATGAGCTTCTTACAACTTTCGGTAATGAAGAAGCCGAGCAATGTTTAATGGGCATCGACGAAGACAATGAGGTATGCTCAAACTCCTCTATTTCTCTTAGTAATGAATTGCACAATGATTATAGTGATTTGCAAGATGATTTTGATGAGCTACAAAATGAATTCCATAGCTTGCTTGTTAAATACAAAAATTTGAAAAAGGAATTCAATGTTTTGAAAAATGATAAGGATAGTTTATTTTCCTCTTATGAATCTCTTTCATGTGCTCACACCACAACACTTGATAAGGTTAGAATCCTTGAAAAGGAAAATAGTACTCTTGTTGAAGATATTAATTGCATGAAAAAGGATTTATCAAAATTCAACTTGAGTACCGATAAAATGACCAAAATTGTTGATGTTCATAGTTGTGATAATTTGAAACTAGGACTTGATCATAAGCCTAATGTTGTTTATCATATGAAAAAGAGTCAAGTCTCTAAGCATGTTGGTCATTATACTTCTAGAATTATTACTTGCTTTTATTGTGGTAAGAAGGGTCACACGGCTAATACTTGTCGAGCTAGAAATAGCTCTAATTATTATTGGAGACCTAAAAGTCTCAAAGCTAATCCCGAAGGACCCAAACACTTGAGGGTACCACAAAACAATGTCATATTAGGTACACGGCGAAATAATAATCAAAGAAAAGTCATACCGCCAAGAAGACATCAAATACCCGTTTCATTTGATCAAAGGAGAAAACATCACCACAATGAATTTCCAAGAAGGAAATATTATCAACAATGGGAAGGTAACAAACCTTGGAAATGGAGCAATTGGATAAGCCATCATCAACAAAGTGATTTCTCAAGAGGAGGATACTACCAACAAAGGGAAAGACATAACCCGTGGGAATGGCAAAATTGGTAAACCGTATCTCTCTATTTTAAATGCGCATAATGTTTCATTATTACTATATATGCTTGTATTTTTGCATTAATTGTCAAAATAATTTATCAAATATTTTTAAAATAAGGTCTTCAATATATTGTTTTTAAAGTCTTTTGAAAAGGAGACCTTGTATGATGTTTTTCTAAAATTCTTGTGCTTTTGCTAAGACTTATGTGTTTTATTATCTCTTATGAATTTATATAGCATAAGCATACTTATGACATCTATTATTGCTTTAGCCTACACTTTTACCATTATATTTTGTGCAAGAATTGTTTAAGAATTGTGTAGGACATATACCTTCATAAATGACCATCTACGTCACAATATGTCAAGAATGACATAAACTATCGAGGTACGCTCACTATTGTTATTCACCTCATAGACTCGATATATTTTTTCCATATGCTTATGTGCTTGCTTTTCAAGATATTTCAAAGTATCTCATACAAGTGCCATTAAAAGGATTTTTCGATTTTTGAAAGGCACTATTTGATAGAGCTTGTTTTATCCGAGACTTGTAAAGGATTATATTTTGTTTGATAAAACATTTGATTTTTATGCATTTTGTTGCACATTCATGTCTTCACTCTTGGATGCTTTGTCAAAGCTCTTGTTCAAATTCTTCTTAGAAATGAGGTCTCAACTATGTGATCTTGGATTTTCAAATTTCAAAAGAGACCTTATATAGCTTTCTATAAGCATATTTGAACTTATATGTTTTATGAAACTCTTGATGATTTGTTTTAAAGCATAGTAAGTGTTACTTGTTAAAATGTCTCTATTATTCGATATTACTATGCTCTTGTGCAAGATATATTGTTAAGATTTTGCAGAAATTTTTGGTATTTCGGGACAAGCTTGATGACCAAGGCGAGGTCGAGCTCAATGGTATTGTCAAGAAGAAGGTATTAATTATGATGAAACAGTTGTACCCGTAGCACGTTTAGAAGCTATTATTCGCATTTTACTTGCCTATTCTTGTTTTAAGAAAATTTCAAGCTTTACCAAATGGATGTTAAATCCGCATTTTTAAATGGTTTTATTCAAGAAGAAGTCTATGTAAAACAACAATCGGTGTTTGAAAATGTTTCTAGGCCAAATGATTTTTATAAAAGGCCTTGTATGTTTAAAACAAGCACCCCGTGTACGGTATGATAGACTTAGCTATTTTTTGCCAAATGGTTTTACAAGAGGTAAAGTTGATCTTGCTCTCCTTGTTTTTGAAAAAGGGCAAGATTGCTTACTTGTGCAAATTTATGTTGATGATATTATTTTTGGTGCTACTAATGAATCCTTGTGCAAGAAATTTTCTAAGTTGATGCAAGGTGAATTTGAGATAAGCATGATGGGGGAGCTTAACTTCTTCCTTGGATTTCAATTAAGCAATGCCAAGAAGGTATCTACATTTCACAATCAATATATACAAAAGAACTTTTGAAGAAGTTTGGCATTAAAGAATGAAGAATCGTCTCTACTCTTATGGCAACCAATATCATGATGGACAAAGTTTGAGAAAGGCATATCGATTGACAAACAAATTCAAGGTATGTTCATTAACTTTCATTACTCCCATAGACTCCTCGACATTTTTCATGCCTTATGTCATATGCTTGATGTCAAAAAAATAATTCCAACGAATCTCATTAAAGTGCCGTTAAAAGAAATTTTCAAATATTTGAAAGGCACTTCTTCTTATGGCTTGTTTATCCTAAGTTTTAAAACGTTCATATTTTTCGAGATAACAAGTTCGGTGATAATGATTTCTCAAAATATTGTTCCTCATAATCGAACTAAACATATTGAGATTCTATATTTCTCTTTAAGGGATTGAGTTTCTTAAACGAAAAATTGAGATGTGTTTAAATGAGGTCTATGTTTGAATTTCGTGATTTTTAAAACTTAGGGGTGAAAAATTGGATTTTGGTACAAAATTTGGACAGAGAATAAGAAAAGGGGCTCCAGGGACTGGAAGAGGGGAGGGCGACCAGTTGACCACCACCGGACCATCGGCCTACCCTTGGACTGTCGACCGGAGTAAAACTTGGATAAAATTAGTTATGTCCCGACTTAGTCTTTTTCATACGTTTTTGACTACTTTCGCACCCCTTTGCAAATATTATACAAAATTCACTCAAAATGATTTCTTTCTTGTAAATTATACATTTTTGAGTTTATACTATTGGTATATCATCCATGATACCCGACTTCTCCGATTAATTGGTAAGAATTCTTCTTCTTTATCTCAATTAGGTTGAACCACTTGAGAGTGTGCTTCATCTTCAATATTTTATCGAATTCTCATATGTTTGTGTTGAGCATGATGATTGTTGTTGGATGATATTTGTAAAATTGCTTTTGGTGATGAAAAATCTGGCTTGGTTATTTTTACAAGGGCTATATACATCTTATTTATTATTTGACGGCCCGAAGTGTTCGATAAAACGTTTCAAAGAAAAATTCATCACCTACATGATCTCTCGATTTCAAATGTCTTATATACTTATAGAGATCATGTTTTGCAAACCAAATGAGCTTTTACGAGCCTTTACAAGTCATATGATTAACTCTTCCCTTAGCTTTTGGAATTTTAAGCTTAATGATCAATAGCTCGATATACCGGATTAAATTAGCACTTTGATAAGGATATATGATGTTTTTATCTTGATAACATTCTTTTTGATGATTCCAAAGGGGAGAAAGCAGTGTAATAAGCTCATTAGCTCAAAGAAGCTAAAATAAGCTCACGAAAGAAGCTATAAGTTGTGGCTATTAAAAGCCAAAAAGTTGTGGATCATACTCTGTCCATTTGATGTATTATGGACTTATTTACATATCTAATGATGTTTTGTTGACAGGGGAGCTTATAAGCTCTTGATATTTAAGCTCAATTGGTAGAAGGCTTTGAGCTTTTAGCTTTTGGGTTGATTGCTTCTATATTACTCTTGTTGTGCCTTTGATAGGGGAGCATTTGTAAAATGTGTTTAAATATCTCTACTTCCATCCTTGTGATTATTATGCGTGGAATGTTGTCGCTCTCAACGGATAGTTTATTTTTATCGGTAAAATTGTTTTGTTTTCAAAATCGACCTCTTTAAATTATTTTGGTTTGTAATCATCAAAAAGGAGGAGTTTACATAAATGTTTTTATCATGATTTTGATGATTTTGTTTTTACACCAAAAAATATTTTTAAATGTTGTCCAAATACTCCTAAATGATTTAAAATGTTTTTACTAATTTTTCGAGTATTTCTTCAAGTTTATTTTCGACAAAACAAATTGGACAATACTTTTAATGATTGCGTGTTAAAGTATTTTTACACCAAAATAATACTTCTAAATGTTGTCCAAATACTCCCGATCGATTTAAAATATTTTTACTAATTTTTCAAGTATTTCTTGAAGTTTATTTTCGATAAAAATTGGACAACACTTAAATCTCGTGTGTTCAACCTAGGTCGCCATATATAGGGAAACCCGTGTCTCGAAAGATGATTTCCAAAATAGAAACGAGATGTTTGAAATTGTCTTTGGAGGTCGACCGGTCGCAAAAAGGGTAACCGGGGCCTGAAGAGATTATAGAATTGACTGTATCTCACAAATTATTGAGGGGGACCGGTCCACAAGGGGAGCGATGATTGACTTGTATTTTGCATGTATTTTGGGCTTAATATTGGCTAGAATGTGTTGATATGCATGCATTATATGAGTAAATGAGGTTTTATTCTTGTTTTGTGGAAAAGGATTTCGCTTTGCTTGTTTTGTAGAAATTTATCTATAATTGTAGCATTTTGGCAACAATTCGGAGCATTGCAACCGCCAATACTTGATGTAAAAGACGAAGTTTGGAGTCGAATCACGAAGAAGTCGGACGAACCGGGCGAAAAACGGAAGAAAATAGTCAAGTGTTTGATGTTACGGTGAGCACGGGCGGGCGTGCTCCCCTAGCACGGCCCGTGCTCATGTCATACCCGAAGACCCGAGAGTTCGACCTATAAAGCACGGGCATCCCGTGCCATATGGGCACGCCTGTGCTCTCTTCAAAAAGTTGGGCGATCTACGGCACCCAAAGACGGGTCAATGCCAAAGGGCACGGCTGTGCTCTCTGCGGGAAAAAACAGAGGTTAATCCGTTTTCAACTAGGTTTCGACCTGAACGAAGTATAAATAGACCGGGCGGCCACAAACAAGGACACGCTGATTTTTACTCTAGAAACCGTGAGAAAAGAGCGGAGTTTTCCAAAAACTTCGAGAGATCGATCAAGACCGCAACCACACCTTCGAGGATTGAAGATAGATCGAGAGATCGTCATGATCCCCGAGTCACTCATTCCATCGTACGTTATTTCAATTAGTTAGATTTTGGTTATGGATAATTTGTCTATGAATTGTTTATTTTCAATGTCCGGCTAAACACTTTGTGATTCCCAAGTTTGGGAGTAGGTTAATAAACACTTTTATGTGATGATTAAGGATAATTAAAGTTAATGTTTTCTTTCTCTATTCAAGTACTTTGCTTTAATTCTTGTTTTATCAAAAGGGCTTTGATCTAAACTTGTTTGATGTATTGATTCATAATTCTAACCGATGAGTTTCAATACTAGATATTGAGTACTTGACACAAATAGATTGCATGATTGATAAGTCTGTGAATACTTGTGAGATCTTATAATCTTTTGAACTTTTAGGAGTTGGATATCTCATGTTGAGTAGAGATGCTAACATAGATATTCCAATCAACGCTTTTACATACATCTCGAGAGAGAGGGGTAAATTACTTTGGTGATTGGTCTATAGAGAAGAATCCGTTTAACCTTGGTTTGATTAATCGAGAATAAAAGTGGGATATTAATCGAAACCATAACCCAGGAATCCATCCATCCATACTTGATCTTTTAATCGCTTTGCTTTGTTATTTTAGGATTAAATTCTCGCTTTAGTAGTAATAAAACTAATCCTTCAATTTTTGATAGTTTAGATAAAAATAGGACTATTATAATCCAATACTTGGTACATTAATTTATTAATCCTGTGGATTCGACCTTGCAAACCCTATTCTATAAATTGATCCGTACACTTTGCGGTGAAGCTAAAAAAATAGCGATCAAGTTTTTGGCGCCGTTGTTGGGGATTAATTAAATTTTTAGTACTAATATTGCGATAAATAGAACTATTCTTAATCTAGACATTTTTTTCTTTTCTTTTTAGTGTGTTGTTTAATTTTACTTCTCTTGTGATTGACTTGTTTTCTTTAGTTGGTTGGGTAGTGCATGATCACTCGCTCAAGCAAGGAGAATTAACACCATTCATACCGGAGGTTGAGGCTTTTGCTCGGCAAAATAGTGCAGCTACTAAACGGGCGGAAAGACAAAGGGATCAAACTATGGCAGGGCGTAGAAGACGACAATAGAAATAACCAGGGTCAATAACGGAGGTAACAACCAGGCAAACAGGTCAATCGAAGTTACGAGTTACGGTGCGAGGTTCCGGTGGCTCGCGGTCCAACAAAGAAAGCGATCGGGATTACTTTCGCTCAATCAATCGCAACTATGGTGGAATTGCCAATGTCCCAATCAATGCGAATAATTTTGAGTTGAAGCCAAGATCGATATCGATGGTCCAGTGAGAATCGGTTTGGGGTTTCCCATCCTGAAGATCCCAACTCTCATCCGGCGAATTTCATACAGATTTGCAATACTATCAAGATGAATGGGGTGACCGATGATGCTATACGTCTTCACCTATTCCTTTTCTCTTTAAGGGATAAGGCTAGAACTGGCCAGCACCCTAACTCGAGGAAGTGTGAACAATTAGGATGAGTGAGTCGAGGTTCTTGTTCAAATATTTTCCACCAAGCAAGACACTCTGACTTAAAGCGAGATCACTCGATTCAGAGCAATTCGATTACGAGCCTTTGTATGAGGCCTGGAGAGATTCCGGGATTTGTTGAGAAGGTGCTCGCAGACGGATTTCCTAAGGATCAACAGCTATGTTTCTTATACAATAGGTTGATGGGACGAGACTAGATTGTTTGTGGATGCTTTGCGGGGGCGTGCTACTTGTGAGGTTTCCTGAGGATGTGTTCAACTTATTGGAGGAGATGGCCATGAATAGCTATCGGTGGCCCTCCAAGAGGACTAATGTGAAAAGGGTAGCGAAGTGTCTGGTTCGGACCCAATTAAAGAGTTGACAACCCGGATAGCGTCTTCGACAAACCAATTAAGTGCTTTGACAAAGGCGAATGAGGAAACGCGGGTGCAAGTAATGGGGGAGTTCCTCTAGATCTGATAGAGGAAGCAAATTATGTGAATAACTGGAATTTCAACAATTTCCGGAACAATCAAAACTCCACTCATTACCATCTGGCTTGAGGAACCACGAGAACTTCTCCTACGCAAACATGAAGAACGTGATGCAACCACCACCGGGGTTTAATGTGACAAACAGATGTTATTATTATAGATCCTAAGCCAACCATGGATGATATGTTCACCTCGTTTATAAGTGAGACGAGGAACAGTTCAACAAGGATGAGGCAAAGATGGATAAAATCGAAAACCATGTCACCCAATTGGGGTCCTAGATGAAAAATCTTGAAACCCAAATTGGTCAAATAGCTACGATTATTGGTGGGCAGCATCAGAAAGGCCAATTTCCGAGCAACACTGAGATAAACCCAAAGGAACAGTGTAAAGCCATTCGTCGAAGAGTGGAACGGAATACGAAGGGCCCAAAATACTAAAACTATGAAAAATCGCAGGACGGCACGGCCGCTGCGCCACCGCACGGTCAGCCCGTGCGCCCTGCTGGAACGGCGATTGATGTGCTGGGAGATGCGGAAACTGAGGCAAATGGCGAGGTTGAGGCCGATGAAGGAGCTGAGGAACATAGTGTTGAACAAAAAAGGGCTGAGAAGCTTAAATCTTCCTCTAACCCCGATATTTCTAAACTTAATGTTCCCTTCCTTTTCCCCAACGTTTTCAAAAGAAAAAGGCGCAATTTGGTGAGTTTTTAGATATTTTTAAGAAATCGCATATTAACATTCCTTTGCAGGCGCATTGGAGCGGATGCCCAATTACGCTAAATTCTTGAAGGATGTTATTTAAAAGAAGCGGAAGATGACTAGTTTTGAGACAACAAACTGATGAGGAGTGCAAAGGATCTGATAATCCAAAGGAAACTACCACAGAAATTAAAAGATCAATGGAGTTTCACTATCCCTTGTGCTATTGGTGATGTTTTCTTTAAGAAAACACTTTGTGATTTAGGAGCGAGTATTAACTTAATGCCCTTGTCTATTTTCGTGCAACTTGGATTGGGAGAGGTGAAGTCGTCTATGGTAACCCTACAACTCGCGGACCGATCACTCACTTATCCAAAGGGAATCATCGAGGATGTACTTGTCAAAGTGGATAAATTCATATTCCCTATGGATTTCTTGGTACTGGATATGGAAGAGGATAAAGACGTCCCTTTGATAATTGGGCGTCTATTCTTAGCTATCTGGGAAGGCCTTAATAGATGTGCAAAAGGGATAGCTCACGTTACGGGTTAATGATGAGCATATTTTATTTACTATCTATAAGGCACTTCAATTTCATGATGGTGTGGAACATTGTAATTTCATTGACGTAGTTGAATCTTGCATTGATGAGTATGCGGATCATACATTGTTTAGGGATAACTTGGAGTTTGGTTTGACACATTCGTGTTCAACATCGAACATGACCATTGATATTGATAACCAAGACTTGTATGATTGCGTTTGTGCTTTGGATAATATGCAAGAACTACCGAGGAGCGCAAGAGGCGCGCACACGCCAGAAAAACATGCGGGAGTCTATTTTACAGGGGTGCACGGCCCGTGTTCTTGAGCATGCCTAGGTCATGCGCATAGCCGAAGAAAAATCTAAAGAAATCGGCGACGCACGGCCCATGCCAAACGTCACCGCGCCCATGCCTAAGGTGGAAGAAAATCCCGGGAAATCAAGACGGCATGGCCCGTGCCAAATGGCACAGACAGCCCGTGCCTATAGTCGAAACTAAAAATGAAGGACCTAAAGACGGCACGGCCCAATGCCCATCAAGACGGGCAGCCCGTGCGCCCATCCGATGAGACCATTTCGAACCTGAACTCAAGCCCTTGCCCGAGCATCTCAAATATGCATTCCTTGGAGTGAATAACACGAGTCCGTGTCGTATCATCTCTTTTAACTTGATTCAACTCGATAAGTTGCTTAGGGTGTTAAGAAAACATAAGTCAGCGATAGGTTGGTCAATCTCTTATTTAAAAGGCATTAGTCCATCGATTGTAATGCATAAGATTAGAATGGAAGATGTCTATAAACCTTCGATGCAAAATCAAAGACGATTAAACCCCATAATGCAAGAAGTCGTTAGAAAAGAAGTTTTAAAATAGTTAGATCTTTGGAATTTGTAGGTCCCAAGGGGTGTAAGTGTAAGGTTTAGAAGGGGGTTGAATAAACCTTACCAAATTTTCGATTTAGTCCTTTTAAATCTCAGAGTTAATTCTACACAGTGTGTCCTTGATGGACGGTCGAATTAGTCACTCAAGAGTTAATCACAACAGAACTCAAATTTGAGCCGTTGATGGAGTAACTCAATTGTTGGCTATAATTTAACTCAACTTGTGGTTTTATTTTCATTGGAAGACTTAACACCCTTAAGTTTGATTAAGCAAGATTTTAGAACTTGATTTAGTACTTGTAAATTATCAAATGGATAGCAAATTTATCAACAGATATAAGCAATTAAAAGTGCGGAATTTAAATGCAAATGTAAATGACACAAAGAAAGTTTTTATAGAGGTTCGAAGATGGGGTAATTCTTCTACTCCTCTCTTCTCCAACTCCCCGGAGGAATCCACTAAGTAATGATCGGTTTACAAAGTGGTAAGATCCGGATACAAGTCTTGATCACAACCGACTTGATCCTTAGGGACTCGATGCGAGACGCCTTGATCACTCGATTGGCTTCTCGTGCGACTCGAACTTCTTCACAGGCAGTTTGCGCTTTGTTACTACAAACTCACTTGCTCAAGCTCTTTGGATTTGATCACGAAGCCCTCCAAAAGCTTAAGACTTGGTTCAACCTTGAACCTTTCTACAATCCTTCCCGGAATGTAGACCCTTGTTTTCAAAAGTTTCCTCTTCAACTGATTGAAGTTCTCTTTCCTTCACAGTGAGTGGTGGATTGAAGTACTTGAAATGTAGGCTTGAGGATAGAGATTGTTTCAGATTTTTCTAATGTTCTTGTATATCTCACGTGTGTGTCCCTTTTTTACTCAAACAAACTCCTCGGCCTTTTATAGTGAACTTTCAAAAATTTGCCCGTTGAAGAGATAGGCTTATTTTTGAAAGTCACTTTGCTGCGATCGTTAACTTACGCTTCTTGGAATCGATGTTTCCTCGTATGAATTGTTGTTTCACCTTTTCGAGAGTTCGACACGGTGTAGTGCTTCCCATTGGTTCATTCCTTTTGCACGCTTCGGGATCGAGCACTCCAAGAAAGGTGGTATGGAGATATTACTTGTTTAAGTAAATCTCTTGATTTACGTACAACGGTTCTTTTACGATTATCTCGACTTGACGCATTTCCTTGCTTTCCCAGGTGACTTAGAGTCGACTTCCAATCATGGATGACTCTTCATCACTTCAACTTGAGACTTGGCTTTTCTTGAGTTGACTTGACCGATGCTCCACTCACCGCATCAGCCGCTTCTTGATGAGAGTTCCCGTCTACTCTTCTTTGCCATACTCACCGTCTCGCACAGAGTCTTCCTTCCATCTTGATTGTCTTCTTGCATGTTAGGGCGTAGGCTGTCTTGACTCACTTGGCCAGCTCTATTCATTACAATGCATTTTACAACAAGAATTGGGGTGCCAACTTTCTATTCTAAGTTTTACATGGCATTCATCAAAATCTAAACAATAAAATTCCTAACAATTTCCCCCTTTTTGATGATGCCAAAACTTAAACCATACAAAGATGCAAATAACAAAGATACATACGATAGTGTATTGACATAGAATGTATGTGCGTAATCAATCTTTTTATTGATCATATCATTCTTGTACTTAACACAATCAACAAGGTGTATCGAGTATATGATTGTCTTCACAAAAAATAAAGAATTTATAGCTTTATTACGTAAGACTTACATTGTATGTATTTACATAATAAAATACACGAAGGGTTGGGCAAAGAACACTTCATCTCCTTCATTTGTCTCCTTCTTTCATCTTGATCAAGATCTTCTTCTTCTTCTTCTCTTTTTCTCGTCAGTCACCGCCTTCTTTTTCTTCTCATATGCTTTCCTGCAACTTTCATCTCTTCTTATTCTTTCCTGTCTCTCCCCGCCATAGCCGAGTTTGTCTCTTATTTTCTTCTTCTAATCTCTTTGCATACTCGGCGTTAGTTTTAGCCACTTTTAAATTTGCCACTTGGTCAAGCCCCGCAGAGATCCCTCCTTTCTTTCCTGGATCTACGTATTCAATATTCTTGGCGGAGGCCTGTCCTCCTTTCTTCCTCCACTACTACTTCTTCCTCTACCTGCGGGCGTATCTTTGTCTTTGGGGTCTTCTTCTTCCCAAATGAGTGACTAGCGAGTGACCCGGTAGAGTGATCGGAAGTCTCTGTCAGCTCGTCGGCCTTTCTTCACATAACGCAAGACCCTTTTCCCGTCAAGATAAGTCCCAAGCTTGAGCCATGGACATATTTGCAAAATATCCTTGATTCGAGCGTTTTGAATTAGTCAACCGACGTGGCTCTGTCCCGACATCCGAAATGGCATACGTGTCTCTCACAACCGGAATGCCTCCATGTTCTTTCAAGATGTTCATCACCCCGCATCCATTCTTCCTTCCACTTCCTTCATCCCCGCTTCAATTGCTTTTCTCTTCTCGGCAGAGTGTTGGAGTGTTGAGTCACGGGGAGTTTTTCGCTTATGATGTCACCGTGAGGACCTTTGTTGGGGGTTTGTGCAATCATTAATGTCACATATGTTGATCCTTCCCCTCAACAAGCTTTCCTTTCTTCATTTCAAGACTTTCTCACCGATTTTCCCTTCTCGATTGCTCCTTTCTTTTCGACCGATTTTTTGCTTTAAGGTATTCCTCTTCCCCCTTTTTGGCATCATCAAAGGATAGAGGAACCCTAGGGAACATCTTTGGCAAGCATGAAGTCGAGTCTTCGATGGTTGAGTTACGCTTCAAGTCTGCTGCGTTGTATGCAAAGACGGAATTCGGTCGAGTAGCGTTGGACTCTCATCAAATCGACTTCATCTCACCATGAGAAGGTGAATTTTCTAGTCATGTGTTCTTCCAAACGCTGTATATCATTTGTATTTTGCTCACGCAGCGACCTTGATTTCGGCGATGTGAGCTTCATGCATATGCTCAA
This sequence comes from Rehmannia glutinosa, assembly GCA_016081115.2. Lineage (NCBI taxonomy): Eukaryota > Viridiplantae > Streptophyta > Magnoliopsida > Lamiales > Orobanchaceae > Rehmannia > Rehmannia glutinosa. The sequence continues at coordinate 207,728 of JABTTQ020000879.1, read as the reverse complement.
TGTGTTCTCTCTCTCGGCCGTTTTGCATCAACATTTTCGACTCTCCCACACCGGCTTGTTGAACAAAGTTCAAGTATCTCACTGTTCCACACGCATTGATTGCTTGATGTTGCCACCATTCCCTTATCCCGACCGTGATGCCTCTCAAGTCACCGTAGGTTGGCATCTCTGTTGTCCAGCATGTCCAAAGAGGCTCGATGCCTCTCCATCCGTTCAACCTCGGCAAAGAGTGCCTTGAACACTTCTCGAACTTCAATGATTCTTCATTGCGGTGATGGCCATACAAATGTCGAAATCAAAATCGGCCGAACAATGGTGCCCGAGTGAAAAACGAGGAGGTGGTGCGTGATAGCGTGCTTGTTCATTCTCGACTCTTCGTGGAGTTCCTGGTATTTCCGGTGAAAAAGGAAAAGACTCTACGAAGGATTCATCACCGCCAACCGGGATCTGTTCGATGATGAGTGGTGCGCGGGCGGTTCTTTTGGGAATCGATCCTGCTGCAGGCTTGAGGAGCTGCTTGTGATGGTCTCTTGTTGAGTGGGTCTTGTTGTGAAGTAGACCCGCTTGCCGAGCCTTTGTCTTAACCCGTTGGTCTCACCGGTTTTTCCATTTCAATGAGATCGGTCCTCGGCCTTATCGGTGGCGTCATCGGACGATGATGAGATTTCCATTGGTGGCTCATCATCAAAGTTAAAAGTTTGATGAGTAGTCTTGGGATCGGACTTGCTCGTTCTGGAACATCCGCACTGAGTCTTTTGGATTTGTCATGGGGATGACTCGAACTTTTCTTCGCCGATCCCGGAAAAGTGACATCGGGGTTGTCCTGGGAATCATGAAGTGCAGACCGATCTCCTTCTCGGATGGGTCGATGATAGTAGGAGGGATGTTCTCTACTTGACCTCTTTGCCCCGGAAGTATCAACCTCCGTGGGCCTTCATTACCTCCAAATAGTCTCTCTTTAGCTGCGAGGCCTTGTCCTCCCTTTCGACAAATGTCACTGTCTTAGGGTCTTTTTACAATGGCATCCATTGGAGTCTCAACCCCATGGATTGCACTTTCATCGCCCAGTGTTAACTCCCGGGGCTATTCCTTCCTCGTGCCTCGACCGCATCGGCGCGTCATTAGCCTTCATAGCGATTGGCACCTCACCGAGAGTCTCAACTCGCCCGGCGAGCTTCGTTGATGGCAACTTGTTGTTCTTCTTGTGATTGTAATTTCTCTTCTTCGCCTCCTTGATTCTTTGTGGAGTCATCTGCAAGCATCCTCCGACCTTGCTGCGGTGGAGGAGTTTCCCCTCACCGGCTCACCGGTGAGTGACTTGGAATGGGGTCACTCGTCTCCAAACTCCCTGTTTCGATTGATGGTTCAGTTAAGGTGTAGCACACCTTCAATAGGGGTTGGCTCGATTGGGGTCCCCACTATCCCGGTTCATCGCCATTTCCTTATTGCCTTCTTCCGAGTGAGTCGGGAAGTGGTAGCGAAGAACATCGGTGGCTATTTGTCAACCACTCCCATTGGATCGATTTCAAATTGTTTCGGAGGACTCTCCTGGTCCCTCCATCGTCTTTGCTCGTGAAGGATTCTTGATTCGTGCAATGCTTGCTGCATTTGCAACTCTTCTGTGGCAAACATTCTCTCGGTTCCTCGTCACTTTCGGAGAAGACATCAAGGAGAGGATGTGTGTGTTACGTGGTGCCGAGATAGGGCGGTGCTTGCCTTCTCACGTGCTTCGGCTTCTTGACTTGCTTTGCTCTCTCCCCTGTCCTTGTAGATTTGCGGGATGTCTAAGCGCTTGTCCTCATCAAGTCTTTGGGAGCACGATAGTTAGTCCAAGGAAATTTAGCGAGTTCCTCTTCTTCTTCTATGAACTCGGGCCGTTGGAACTGTTCCCTTGACTTGCTCAACTTCCATTTTCTCCACTCACGCAGACGATTTTGGATGTCCGGGTAAGGTGGAGATAGGATCATTACATCACTATCCGCTTGGGCTTGGTTCTTCTTGTGCTTCACCCGTGTGTGAGCCTACTGTTGTGTCTTCGGTTGCCTCTGCTGATCGCCTTGGCCACAGACTTGGGCATTTCATCAACTACATCCGGAGACTCTACTTCTCCGATGTAGTCTCCGTATTTGTGCTAGGCCGAGTAACTGACTCACCGGTTTCTCTGTTCGACCGCTTGACGAGTCTTCTTCGTCTCTGGTTTGTACCAGGGAATTTACGTTCGAGGCGGTGTCCTCTCGAGTCTTGGCGGCGGGGGCGTCTTGTGTTTGTTTACGAGGAGGCGGCCGTCTTGGCTTGTCAATTCTTCTCCTTTTGACGATCGGAGAAGGCATTTGTGAGTCCTTCTCGACCACCTAACTGCGGGCGGGTGACACGCTACCTGGGGCGGTGACTGACTTCTGCTGCGGGCGGAGCATGTTTGGTTTTCTTTCTTTGCGGGGGCGTTCTTCTTAGCACCGTGCAGGGGCGGCTTTCTTCTTGGCGAGAGGAAGCAATTTGTATCTTGGTCGGTCATTCCCCCCACTGTGTCGCCTCTCTTGGCGTAAGCTCTCTTACGTGCGCCTGAGAGGTTTGCTCACGAACATCCTCTTGTTAACATGGAAAGCCTTCCCATGTCTAAGAGGACTCATTTCACCTCCAATAGCCGGCCAATCACTAGGCCATATCCTGGGATCCTCCAAATGAGCCATCTTCTTTGAAGGACTTGTTCCCACGCGTTAAGCGGTCTCTGCCGTAGACAAACTCGGCCATTGATCTTCTTTTCTTCGATGATTACACCATCACAATCAGCTTTGCCTTTGTGATTGGTCAAAATGTGCCAAAATTTGATGTCGATACATTTGGCAACTATGTCCAACAATTTGTGATAATCCTCCTTGGCCGATCTCTTGTTTCTTTGTGTATATAATTTTATCGGCAAAAAGTCGGACTTGGCTATCTCTTTCCATGCGTCGGCCAAGTTTACATCAGCTTCCTTAATCTCGGTTGCTCCTTACTGGCGGTAGTGAGCAATATTCACCAAATCTTGGTAGTGATAGTCACCGCTTCCCGTGAGCAGATGACTTGATTCCTTCATCGTGAATCTCGGCATTCACGTAGAATTGTGCGACCTCCTCCACGTAGGTCATCGGATATTCTAGCGTTAGAAAGCGGTTTTAATCCGGACGTTTCCAACTTCCCGGCGATTTTCTTCACCAGGGTATCGTCGGACCCTGCTTCACCATTCCGTCGAAATCCACCGTCGAACCGGTGTGGATTTGCTTTCCTAACTTGGTAAAGTCATAAGTTGGTGCCATTACTCGGGATTATATCAAAAGAAATCTCGAAATTGATTTGAAGGTTGATAGGGTTTCGAGAGTATTTTGCCTTTGCTTTCGAGAGAAAGAGATGAACAGTTTTAGAAGTGTGAGAGAGAAACGGGGCGAAAAAGGTTTAAATATGGTTTATGAAAGGGCGTGCAAGCGGTTTTGAATTGTGATCGAAATCAACGGCTTGGATTTCGCACGCTGTATTGAGCATTTCACGTCTCGTATTTAATGCGGCAGCATTTATATCCAATCATAAGCTTGGTGTGCGGCTTTATGTCCATGTACACATCATCATTATCTTTGGCGTGTTCCTTAAAACATTCCCGCTTAAGTCAAAACGATTGCGTTTTTGTCACTTTGCTCATAAGTTATTCAACTTATCTCTTGGTGATTTAACTCTACTCCTCGTAGCTTCTTCTCTTAGTGACTCGGCTATCACCGACTTGGTGTAGTTGTCTTTCCGATCTGGTGATTCTTGGTGATTTACATTTTCGACTCCTTTTCCCCTTTTCTTCCATTTCTCTTCTTTAATCCGTGGTGTCGGCTCGGTTCAATTAATCCCAACTCATGTTTGAGTTCTTCAAATCTTGACTCACATAATGGTTTTGTGAAGATATCGGCTAGTTGTTTATCGGTTGAGATATATTCCAGGATGATGTCCTTCTTTTCAACATGGTCTCTTATGAAGTGATATCGACATCAATATGTTTTGTTCTTGAGTGCAATACAGATTTTGAGTGATTGCAATGGCACTTGTGTTATCACACATGATTGGAATTTCTTTTTCTTCAACTTCATAGTCTCTCAATCTTTGTCTCATCCATAGGATTTGGCCTGTGTTTGCCCAGACTATGTATTCTCGCCTCACCAGTAGAGGTGGCTATTGAGTTTTGTTTCTTGCTAAACCAGGAAATTAGTCTGTTTCCTAGCATTTGACATGTGCCTCGAAGTGCTCTTCTGTCCACTCTGCATCCAAGATAGTCGAGTCTCGAATAGCCAATTAGCTTGAATCCACCTTCCTTTGGATACCATAGGCCTACTTCTTGGCTTCCTTTCAAGTATCTCAATATTCTCTTAGGCGTTGTCATACGGCTCTCTTTTGGAGCAGATTGAAATCTTGCACATACACCTACAACAAAGGTGATGTCGCTGCTAGCTGTGAGATAGAGCAATGATACAATAAGTGCTCGTATCTTGTTTGATCTACGAGCTTGCCTTCGTATCCATGTCCATTTTGATGATGTGTTCATTGGTATTTTGACAAGATTTCTCCTCCATACCAAACTTCTTCATTAAGTCTCGGTATATTTTGTTTGACTTATGAAGGTTCCATCCTTCAATTTGTTTCACTTGGAGTCGAAGGAAGAATGTCGACTCTCCCATCATGCTCATTTCAAACTTACTTTGCATGAGGTTTGAAAATTTTTCACACATGACTCTTTGTTAGTGGATCCAAAAATGATGTCATCCACATATATTTGAACAAGCAAAGATACTCTTCTTGTCTTGAATTAAAGAAAAGTGTTCTATCTACTTTTCCTTTTGTGAATCCATTTTCGGTTAGGAATTGTGACAGGTGTCATACCATGCTCACTGGTGCTGTTTCAATCCATACGGGGCTTTCTTGAGTTTGTATACCTTATCTCCAAGAGTCTTACTGCTCAAATCCTGGAGGTTGTTCAACATACACTTCTTCTTCCAATAAACCATTTAGGAATGCACTTTTTACATCCATTTGATATACAATGAAATTCTTGTGAGTCGCATAGGCAAGAAACATCCTTATAGCTTCCAATCTTGCTACGGGGGCAAATGTTTCATCAAAATCTATCCCTTCTTCTTGGCAATATCCTTTGGCTACTAGTCTTGCTTTGTTTCTTACCACGAACCTTCCTCGTTCATCTTATTTAAACACCCATTTGGTTCCAATAACATTTTGATGTATGGGTCTTTGCACTAATTCCCATACTTTATTTCTCTCAAACCGATTGACTCTTCTTGCATAGCTTGAATTCAATGTGTGTCATCCAATGCTTGTGACACATCTTTTGGCTCTATTTGCGAGATGAAGCATGTGAACATAGCTTCTTGTTGAGTTCGGATCTTGTTTTGACACCTTCTCTTATGTCTCCAATGACAAGTTACGGTGGATGGTCTCTCGGCCATCTTACATCGGTTGGAGTAAGTTAGGCTGGATTGATCGACTTGCGGCTGTGTTGGTGTGATCGACTCTCTCGTTATCACTTAGCGCAAATTTTCCAACCTGTTTTTGAGATTCAGACTATCTCATCTTCTTCGAATTGATAATTCCGGCTTTCCACTTGAAAGATAGGGACTCTTCTTACGTATGGTTGGATGATTCGACTTATCGGTGACTCTTCAATGTCTTCTCCATTTACATTTGGCTCATCGAATACTACATGAATGGATTCTTACGCAACCATAGTTCTTTTGTTGAGTACTCTGTAGGCTTTGCTTTTTTGAGTATCTAGGAAGATACCCTCATCGGCTTTAGCATCAAAAGCCTTTAGGTTGTCTTTGCCATTGTTGTGGATGAAGCATTTACATCCAAATATTCTCAAATATGCAACATTTGGTTTTCTTCCAGATCCGGATCTCATAGGGAGTCTTTGTCACCGTCTATTTATCATACATCTGTTTTGGGTGTAGCAAGTCGTGTGTTAATTGCTTCACCCAAAATCTTTTTGGTAACCTGCTTGACTAACATGGTCCTTCTTCTTCTTTGAGGGTTTTGTTCCTTCTTTTCGCAACTCCATTCTGTGTGGAGTTCTTGCTGCGATAGTTCATGACCAATGCCATACTCAATACAATCGAGTTATTATTCCATTGACAAACTCGGTTCCTCTATCGATCTTATTTTGATAATGGTTTGACTCTTCTCATTTTGAATTCTCTTCATCACCGTGGTAGTTTGTGTAGATTTTCTTTCTTCTTGCACATGAATATTGTCCATGTATATCTTGAGTAGTCATCTACTACCACCAAGGTGTATTTCTTTCCACTTATCTTTGGTTGGTTCCACTTTGGACCAAATAGATCCATATGAAGTAGATGCATATTCTTGTTGAGGATGGGCATGTCTTTTCTTTGAATGACGACTTGATTTGCTTTCCCTTCGACATGCATCACATATACTCTCCTTCTTGTATCTTGAGTCCTGGAAGTCCTTCTACAAGATGACTTCTTGCCGACTTGTTAATTGTTTTGAAATTCGGTGACTCGGCTTTTTGTGCCACAACCAACTTGATTCAATTTGTGCTCTTTGCTAGTAGACAAGTCTTTGGGTGTTGCGATTGACCAATCCACAACATACATATTTTTAAATCACATCCTTGCAAAGACCACTTCATTTGATTCAATTTCTTTGATTTGGCATATACCCATGTTGAATCCAACATTGTAGCCCTTGTCACAGGTGATCGATACTCGATAAGTTGAAGTTGAGTCCTTCAACATATGCAACATCCGTGATTTCTAATCCATTCCTCTTGATGGATCCAATGCCTCTTATTTCACCAGGAGCTTCATTTCCTCCAAATATGACTTTTGCTCCTTTGACTTCCTTGAATTTTGACAGATTTCTCTTATTTCTGTCATATGTTTGGAACGACCACTATCCATGTACCAGGTTCCTTGGCACTTTCGGTATTCCTTGAACTCCAATCAAGGAAATTAAGTTTTAGGTACCCATACTTGTGCGGGTCCCGAGGGGTTAGAATTGTAAGATGATCCAACCAACCTATAGCCAAATGATTTGACTCTAAGAGGTTGCCATCTATCGATGCCATAATCATAATTGATCCTGGCAAATTGCTTGGGGATTCTGTGGTTCATACAATTTGTCTCTTTTGTCGTATGCTGCATATGTGTTTTAGCAATTTCCTTCCTTGGGTAATTGTGGTGTTTTTGAGTGTAGTGCCTAGGTGCATATGTGTCTTTGATGAAAGCTCTTATACTTTTGGAATGGCCTTTCTTGAGTTCTAGGCCTTTGCCATTTGGGCTTATATTCCATAAGTCTATCTTTGATAGTTCACATTATTCCAATCAGCTTGGCTTGGATATTTTCTACCATTCCCATCATATGTATTTCTTTTATGGATTTTCTGGGATTTTTGGTAGCTCGCTTCTTCTTTACTGAGTATTTTACGTTTGGAGTTAGGCGAGGACTCGGCCGAATCTCTTCTCGGTTGTCCTTTTCAAAGACACTCAACTTGGCCGTTTTCCTTTTCCTTTGTAACCAAGGCCGGTTTGCTTAGTATTGTGCTTTGGAGTGAATGTGTGTGCAACATTTAGAGTTTTGGATTTCTCGGACTCTTCATGACTTGAAGATCCTTTTTCCAAAATTACTCTTGAGGTTTGACATGGCACGGAGGAATTAAATCTAAGCCTGTCTTGTCTCCACATTCTCTTTGACTCATAATAAGATCATCCAATGATTTAGATGCCTTAGTGAATGAGGCAATAACATTCTTGAGGTCATTCTCCTCTTTTCTATAGCGGCAATTTCTGCTTATTAATTTAGCATTTTCGACCTTTAACCTTTCACTCTCAACATGACTATTTGACTTAGAGTACTCGGCTCCTTAGTCGACTTTGAGTTTTGACTTTTAGTAAATTGTTTTCCTCATTCAATAGTGTGTGTGAGGATTTAATGTGTTCAAAATCTTTCATCATTTTGCTTAATGAATCATAAAGATCAAGTAGGTGATGAAGTGAGTGTGTCACGATCACTATCACTAGTATCTCGAGTTTGTTGAGTTAGATTGTACCTCATCTTCTTGATCTTGTTCTTTGGCCATCAAGCGGATCGGGGCTTCTTCTTCGAGTCACTTGAATAGTCGGCTTCATCGCTCTCAATCGATTGTCTCCTCGACTTGGCTGTTTTTGGTCTCTGCAGCCATCATTGCCTTTTTCCTTTCTTGTCTTCTTTCTCTCAAGATCTTTCTTTCTTCTTCATCTCTGTCTTGTTGACTACGGGATATGAGCGATCAATGGCATAGTGACCTGGTTGTCTCTGATTCAACATAGATATTGACTTTTTGATCACTTTTTCTATTCTTGAGTTGTCGACCCTTTGATGCTCAACTTATTGATGATCTGTTCTCTTGGTTGGCCTATCTTCCCTTGATTTGGAGGGAGCCGAGTGTCTTCCGGAAGATTCACCCTTTCCTCTCTTGTAGTTCTTGTTAAAGAACTTGTTAAATCTTCTAACCATCGTATTATTTCTTCTTGGTCAATTGCCTCTTTGACCTCGACTCTCTTCCCATCTTTAACAATTAGAGCAATTTGTTTTGGGTACAAATTGTGTCTTCTGGTCTTTCCTTCTCGGCTCAAATTTGTAGGCTTTGAGATCCGAGAATAACTCATGGTTGGATGTCTTTGATAGGTCCATGGAATGTCTCGATGCCATGACCTTCATCTCCCATTCACCGGAAGACTTTTTAGGATTTTCATACACATTTCCTTCGTGTATATTCCTTTCCAAGTGCGAGACACCTCATTTGTGATTTCGATGAACCGAGCGTCTAGTTGATCCAGGTTCTCTCCGAGATCATTTTGAAGTTCTCAAATTTACGTACGACCCACCGATAATTTGTTTTCTTTGATTTGCTCACGAGCCTTCACAAATCAATGTCGGCTTATCCCAGATTTCTTGGCCGTTTTGCATGATTTGACTTTGTTGAACATGGCTTTGTCCACGGTTTTGTAGAGGATGTCCTTGGCTACATTGTCCAGGTTGTATCTTTTTCTGTCATCATTCGTCCACTCGGTTCTTGGTTTTTCAACCATGACCGTGCAGGGAGCACATCTTCTTCTCTCCTTCACCGCAACTCTTCGTGCAATTTGTGTTCACCTTTAATATTTGTAGAGGCCCATCTTCTATCACTATCCACATCTCATCATGTAATCTTTGATAGATGAGCACATACGAATTTTCCAATCATCAAATTCTTCAATAGTGAACATAGGGATGCGTGTCAAATTTGCTTCCATGATAATGACTTTTAATAAAAAGAGTTTTGAAGGTTTGAGTACTAAAGCGGACTTTGAAAAGTTTAGAGATCTAGTTCGAACCGGTGCGGAGGGTTCAATGAACCCACCGCTCTCGATACCACTTGTAGGTCCCAAGGGGTGTAAGTGTAAGGTTTAGAAGGGGGTTGAATAAACCTTACCAAATTTTCGATTTAGTCCTTTTAAATCTACGAGTTAATTCTACACAAATTGTCCTTGATGGACATCGAATTAGTCACTCAAGTAGAGTTAATCTCTCAACATGGTGATCAGTACATTGATGGAGTAACTCAAATTGTTGGCTATAATTTAACTCAACTGTGGTTTTATTTTCAAATGAAGACTTAACACCCTTAAGTTTGATTAAGCAAGATTTTAGAACTTGATTTAGTACTTGTAAATTATCAAATGGATAGCAAATTTATCGTGAGATATAAGCAATTAAAAGTGCGAGGAATTTAAATCTTTGAAATGTAAATGACACGAAAAGTTTTTATAGAGGTTCGAAGATGGGGTAATTCTTCTACTCCTCTCTTCTCCAACTCCTGGAGGAATCCACTAAGTAATGATCGGTTTACAAAGTGGTAACAGTCCGGATACAAGTCTTGATCACAACAGCCGACTTGATCCTTAGGGACTCGATCACGAGACGCCTTGATCACTCACCGCTTCTCGTGCGACTCGGCTTCTTCTTCACAGGGCAGCCGCCTTTGTTACTACTGACTCACTTGCTCAAGCTCTTTGGATTTGATCACGAAGCCCTCCAAAAGCTTAAGACTTGGTTCAACCTTGAACCTTTCTACAATCCTTCCCGAATGTAGACCCTTGTTTTCAAAAGTTTCCTCTTCAACGATTGAAGTTCTCTTTCCTTCACGGTGAGTGTTGGATTGAAGTACTTGAAATGTAGGCTTGAGGATAGAGATTGTTTCGATTTTCTAATGTTCTTGTATATCTCACGTGTGTGTCCTTTTTTACTCAAACAAACTCCTCGGCCTTTTATAGTGAACTTTCAAAAATTTGCCCGTTGAAGAGATAGGCTTATTTTTGAAAGTCACTTTGCGTCGTTGGCTTACGATTCTTGGAATCGCTGTTTCCTCGTATGAATTGTTGTTTCACCTTTTGAGTTCGACACGGTGTAGTGCTTCCCATTGGTTCATTCCTTTTGCACGCTTACGGGACTGAGCACTCCAAGAAAGGTGGTATGGAGATATTACTTGTTTAAGTAAATCTCTTGATTTACGTACAACGGTTCTTTTCTGATTATCTCGACTTGATGCATTTCCTTGCTTTCCCCAGGTGACTTAGAGTCGACTTCCAATCATTGGATGACTCTTCCATCACTTCAACTTGAGACTTGGCTTTTCTTGAGTTGACTTGGTGATGCTCCACTCAATTTGCATCTCACCGCTTCTTCATAGAGTTCCGTCTACTCTTCTTTGCCATACTCAATTTGTCTCGCAGATCTTCCTTCCAGATCTTGATTGTCTTCTTGCATGTTAGGGCGTAGGCTGTCTTGACTCGGCTTTGGCCACTCTATTCATTACAATGCATTTTACAACAAGAATTGGGGTGCCAACTTTCTATTCTAAGTTTTACATGGCATTCATCAAAATCTAAACAATAAAATTCCTAACGAATTATATATGCTATTTACGACAATTCTTGGGTAAGTCCTAATGCAAGTGGTGCCGAAGAAAAAGGGGATGACGGTAGTGAGAAACGAAAGTGATGAGCTTATTGCAACAAGAGTAGTTACGGGATGGCGTATTTGTATCGATTATAGGAAGTTAAATGATGCTACTCGCAAAGATCACTTTCCCTTCCCTTTATTGATATGATGCTTGACCATTTAGCGGGATATGATTACTATTGTTTTCTCGATGGTTATTCGGGTATAACCAGATCATGATTGCCGGAAGACCAAGAGAAGACGACATTTACATGCCCTATGGTACATTTGTATTTGTGAGAATGCCATTCAGACTTTATAACGCGCGCGCCGCTTACCAAAGATGCATGATGGCTATATTCCATGATTTCATTGAGAAATTAATGGAGGTTTTTATGGATGATTTTTATGTGTTTGGAGATTCATATGATCATTGCTTGGATAACCTTTCTCTAGTTTTGCGAGAGATGCGAGGAGACTAACCTTGTTTTAAATTAGGAAAAGTGCAATTTCATGGTGCGAGATGGCATTGTTTTAGGCCACCGTTTTGCGAGGTTTGGAAGTTGATAGAGCGAAGGTTGTGGCAATTGAGAAACTCCCATCTCCAACAAACGAAAAGCCATTCGAAGCTTTTGGGGCACGCCGGATTCTACGAAGGTTTATCCGTGACTTTTCTAAAATCACTAAACCTTTAAGTCGGTTATTAGAAAAAGATCTTTTCTTTCAATTTTTCCGATGATTGTTTGCGGCTTTTGAGATTCTCGAAGAAGGCTTTGGTGACAGCACACCAATTCTAGTAGTTTCGATTGGAGTCGACCCTTCGAGCTAATGTGTGATGCCAGCGACTTTGCGGTTGGGGCTGTTTTGGGTCGAAAAAGAGACAAGATGTTCGAGAGACATCTACTATGCGAAAGAGAACTTTAGACAGCGCCAAAAACTACACAACCACGAAGAAAAATGCTTTGGCAATTGTGTTTGCATTCGACAAGTTCGATCTTACTTGATTGGAACTAAGACGATAGTCCACACCGACCACACGGCAATTAAATATCTATTTGACAAGAAGGATGCCAAACAGAGACGATTCGATGGATCCTCTTGTTACAAGAATTCGATGTAGAGATTCGAGATAGAAAGGGTTGCGTGAATGTAGTAGTCGATCACTTGTCCAGGGCGGAATACAAGAAGGAGGAGAAAGAAGGCACAGAGGCAATTAAGGAGGAGTTCCCGATGAACAACTTCGATGTTACAAGCTAAATTCCCATGGTATGCGATTTTGTTAACTATTTGGTTGCGGGGGTCTTGCCTGCGGATTTATCATCTTATCAAAAGAAGAAATTCCTCCATGACGTCAAGTTCTACATGTGGGGCGACCCCTTTCTCTTTAAGAGGTGTGCCGACACGATCATTCGACGACGTGTGCCTCAAGAAGAGTGGGAGGGAGTTCTACAACAGTGCCATTTTTCACCTTCCGGGGGACACTTCGGTCCGGCTCAAATGCGGGCTAAGGTATTGCACGCATGGGATTATCTTTGCCTACGTTATCTAATGATTGTTATCTATTTGTACAGCAGATGTGATAGGTGCCGGCGGATGGGGAACATCTCGAGACGACATGAGATGCCCATGACCAATGTGATGGAGGTTGAACTCTTTGATGTGTGGGGGATCGACTTCATGGGCCCCTTCCCATCTTCGTCGGGTTATCAATACATTCCACTTGCAGTGGAGTACGTATCTCGATGGGTTGAGGCAATTCCGGCACAGACAAATGATGCGCGAGTAGTGCTCAAATTCCTAAAGAAAAATATATTCACTCGGTTTGGAACCCCGAGAGCTTTGATTAGCGACGGGGGTCACACTTTGTGAATAAATTAATGAGCACTTTACTTGTGAAGTATGGGGTCAAGCACAAAGTGGCACTAGCATACCATCCGCAAGCAAGCGGGCAAGCGAGGTAGCCAATCGCGAGATTAAGCAAATTTTGGAGAAGACGGTAAATATAAATCGCAAAGATTGGTCCATGAAGCTAGATGACGCATATAAGACACCATTGGGCACATCACCGTATCGATTAGTGTTTGGGAAATCATGTCACTTGCCCGTCGAATTGGAGCATAAGGCGTTTTGGGTCAGTGAAGAAGTTAAATTTTGACTTCCAAGCGGCGGGTGAAAAAAGGCTCTTGCACTTAAATGAGATGGAGGAATTCCGGGATGAAGCCTATGAAAATTCCCAGTTTACAAGGAGCGAACCAAAAGATGGCACGATCGAATGATAAAGAAGAGAGAGTTTTTACCGGGTGAACAAGTCCTTTTGTTTAACTCGCGTCTTAAACTCTTTCCGGAAAACTTAAGTCTAGATGGTGGGGGCCATTTGTGATAAACAAAGTGTTAAATCCTCCGGGAATAGTGGAGTTGTTGAGCCGAGATGGGAGACATTCATGGTGAATGCCGGAGGATCAAGCATTACTTGAGCCGGGATCAAAAGGAAGAGGTGACACGCCTCAATGTGATCGACTAAACAGGCGTCAAGCTATAGCGTTAAATTTAGCGCTTGTTGGGAGGCAACCCAATGGTTTTGCTATTTTATTTCTTCCCATATTTTCTTGGTTTGTTTTTCCTTTTCTATGTTAGGATTTAATTGCTTTCATAGGTTAGAAGTTTTTCCTATTTTTCTATAAACAAAAACTGAAAAATCGAAGATGAGGTACGGCACCTAGCACGAGCAGCCCGTGCGCCATGCGCACGGCCCGTGCCGTCCCGCACTTGGGGAGTTTTTGTTCGGCCCCTAGCACGGGCCGCCCGTGCCGTTGGCACGGCCCGTGCTCTTTCCCAGACCTTAGGCTCGATTGTTCACCCCTAGCACAGCCACCCGTGCCGTTTGGCATTGCCCGTGCTCCTTCCAGGCGTTGGGGCTCAATTGTTCGACCCCTAGCATGGCCCGTGCTCCTTCCAAACGTTTGGCACGGTCGTGCTCCTCTGTAGCAGGGCATATATTAGGTCGGCCGGACTCGGTTTTTTCACACAATCTCCTCTATCGCGCGCACAGGCATAAGAGCTCGAAACCCCCTCAATTCTTTTACAAAAATCTTGCTAGAATATCATTCCAAATCACTTCCCACACTACCCTAACACGAATTACACTTGTGAAAATTGCTTTGAAGCAAGAATTGGGGTAGTAAGCACCTAGGGTTTTCAAAATCCAACTCTCTTCAAATTCTCGGGATTTAAGGTATGAATTGCACTTTTTATGTCAAATTTCTTGAGGATTATGGATTAGGGTTGATATATGATGCTTGTTTGATACTTGTGCCATGATTTTGATTGAAATTTTCTATTAGGCATTTTATCGAACACGTTGTGGGTTGTTGAATTATGATGATTTTGGTTGATTGCTTGATGGATTATACATGTGCTAGATTGTTTAGGGTGTTAGTGGCTAGGATTCTCGGCAATTATATTGATATTTGAGTTGACAATTTAATTGTGGATTAAATTGTTGAGATGAGACACTATGCCTTTGTTAGATTGTGGTATTAATTCATCGTTCATTTTACTTGGCACGTATGGATTCTCACGATTGTTTTGCCATGTACTAATTCAAACAAATGGCCGAACCACAAAGAGGTCGGGGTGGACATCGAGAGAGACCCGCTCGGGAGATAGACCCAAATGTTGCCCGCTTGCCTATGGACTCACTTTCACCGAGCATGATATCTTTGGAGCGATGGAACCGGCTCATCACTCGTTCTTTCATACCCACACGCTATGCCGAAAATAAGTGTGCCGAACTCTCGGGATACACGAGGAGGTGTGGCAAATGTTTGAACGAGATGGTTGGACCACTTTCATGCAAGGGCGGTGGCCAACCTACAAGACACTCGCACTTGAGTTCTTAAGCACCGTCCAGGTTACGGAAATGCTACCAAGAAACGAGCACTCGGAAAATCCATTTCGGGATAGGCAACGTATGGAGGGAAAATCACGATCGCCCGAACTCGAATCGGTTTATAGGCAACGTATGGAGGGAAATCCATTTCATCTCTATGTATCTTAGCTTAGATGTACATTGTATTGTTATCTAAAGGCTCGATACTTGTTGTAAAATAAAGCGACTTTGTAAAGAACAAGAATGTTATGATCAATAAAACGATTATTCAAAAGCATACATTCTTTGTTCTTTGCCGCACTTAATCGTAGTTATTTTTGTTGTTTACTTATATTACTTGTTTAGAGTTTTGGCATCATCAAAAAGGGGAAATTGTTAGGAAATTTATTTGTTAGATTTTGACGATACCATGTAAAACTTAAACTAGGAAGTTGTCACTACATTTTTCTTGTAATTATGCATTGTAATAGATAGGACTGGAAGAGCCGAGTTACGTCGGCCATGTCAAAGATTACAAAAAGTTAACTATGAGACTAGAATGAAGACTACGATGTGTGTCGGTGAGTATGGCTCGGAAGGAACTCAAAGACTCGATCAAGGAGACTCGGTTGAGGAACAAACAGTGTGAAGTGTCGTCAAGTCAACTTAAAGAGCCAAGTCTATCGGTTGAAGTGACAACAGTCAATCCTATGATTGGAGTAGACTCAAGTCACCTGGGGTAAAAGGGCCCGATCAAGTAAAGACAATTGACTTAGATCCGTTGAGTAAAGTCAAGAATATTACTCGATATAGTAATATGTCAAGTCGCCCAGTCTAAAAGTGTCTTACCTAGAATTGTGCAAAAGGAATGAGCCAATAGGAAATATTGCACCTTGTGTCGAAACCCCGCAAAGCCGGAATGCCATTTATACGAGGAAAGGTCAACATCACAAAGGCTGCAGACCAAGACAAGACAACGAACACAAAGTGACATTTGAAAATAGCCTATCTCTCGCAACGGGCAAAATTTTGATTGTACACTATTAAAGGATGAGGAAGCTATTGAAAAAGGTTACCAGAACCACGGCGAACAAGCAATATTCAAGCAAGTAATCTGCAAGTTCTCAAAGCTTATCAAGATATTCCTCAAGCACGAAACTCGAAAAAACTCAATCCAACACACGCTATGAAGGAGAGATAACTTCAATCTATTGAAGAGGAAGAACATTTGAAAATAAAAGGGGTCTACTTTCCAAGTTGAAGGATTGTAGAAAGGTTCAAGTTTGTTGGAGGGCTTCGTAATCAAATCCAAGAACTTGAGAAGTGAGTTGTAGTAACCGTGCAAATGCCTCGTGAAGAAGGCTGAGTCGAGTGAAGAGAAGCCGGTTGTGTGATCAAAGCCGTCACCCGGACTCATAACCGCTTTGTAAACCGATCATTACTTAGTGGATTCCTCCGGAGTTGGAGAAGAGAGGATTAGAAGAATTACCCCATCTTCGAACCTCTATAAAATACTTGTGTCAATTTACTTTCGGCCAATTTATGTTCCCCATATCTACTTTATATCGATGTTAGTTTATATTTGTTATCAACCGATAATTAGCTAAGTGCTAAAATCAAGTGTTTAAAACAAGCTTAAAATAAATCAAAGGGTATTAAGTCTTCCGTGTTAAAAACCAAAGCGACCAAGTTAAGTATTTGGCTTAAGCGGTAGGAGTTAAACTATCAACGACTCTGTCGAGTCGTTGAGTGAGTAACTTAGCTGAATAGCCAACTTAAAGGACAAATAATTTGAATCAACTCTGTTGAACTATTTAAAATGACTAAATCGAAAATTTGGTAAGGTTTGTTCGGCCCCTCCCCCTCTAAACCTTACACCACACCCCTCGGGACCTACATATATGTCTATTTTATTTTTTATTTTCCATTAAAAATATCTAATTTCGTTTTTAGCAAGTGCAAAAAGGCGGGAAAATAGAGTTGGAAATAGGTATGTTATTATATATATATATTTAGATTCTATATAATTATGGAGAAATGAGATAAGTTCAAATATAAATTATACATGTATTATAAATAATCAAATTACATGAATATAGAAATTGATGTCCAAAGAGCTCAAATGCATAATTTTAAACCCCATTATAAAATAATGAGTAAATGTATCATATATTTTGTCTTATTTATTATGTTCATATTTTATTTTATGTACCCAATACTGATATAAAACTGAAGACTGTAAAAAAATGATTAATTGGATATATTATACGTCAAAAAAGGATATAAAAAGGAAAAAAAATATTAAAGTTTAAAATAAAAAGAAAAGGACAAATGTAATAATTAATGCGGATACACCTGATTTGGAAAGCTTGTATAATTGTATCTTATATATAACTTTAAAAATAATTTATTTAAAGAAAGTTGCCCCAAAGATAATAAAATTATATTTTTTGAGTTAAATCCGAAGAGCAAAAAAAAATTATTGTTTTTAGAAACTGAAAAATGGGCGGGAAAAGTAAGAGTTACTATTCTAAGAATAGCCACTTATTATATATATATATAGATTTTGAGAAAATAAAAAGATGAGTGTGATATTCTTTCTTGCATAAATTGTTGATAAAATGCTCATCAATATGTTTTTATGATTTATGAGTTATGATGCTATGCATGTTCAAATATGATTTAGAAATATTTAATATGAATTTTTATATGAACTTGTAATTTGTACAAAGAAATTTGAAGCTTGGGATATTTTTGCAATTATTGTGAAATATGGGACAAAAATTGCAAATATTAGTTCAAAGACTCTGTAAATTTCATATATGAAGTGACTTGAAAGATTTGGGACCCCTTCCGGGTAAGAAAACACAATAAGGAATAAGTTTGATACCAAAATATAAAATTGTAAAACTTAAAGGACCAAACTTATAATATTTGAAACTTGAGCAGTCATGGTGCCTCAAAATTTTTACTGAATTATTTATTATGGTATTTTGAACGTTTATTTCAAATTTCATAACCATCCGACTTGAAACGAATCTTTAACGACAAAAATCTCTTTTGGGCAAAAATTATAATTTTTGAAAATGAGGTACCTAACTTGTGAATTTTTCAAAATTATTTTAACCACAACTTATTACTATACTAAGAAGTATTTGAAAATAGGATTCACTTCAAAACCTTTTCTGGTTTAAGAGTTACCTTTTTTTTTAAATATCAAGCCAAGAACCGCAATTTTTAGAAAAACTAGAGGGCAAATCTGCGAATTTTATAAATCTGTCCCGAGTCTCTGAAAATTATAAACCTATGGAAATTTAGAAAAATTTTGAAACTGACCTTACCCATTTCCGAGTCCAGAATTGAAACTTACCGAATTTTAGAACCCGGTAAGAAAATATTCTCCTTAGTAAAAATAATTTTATTATTAAAAATTACTAAGGACCTTGATATTGATATTTAAAACTCAGCTTCCTTATAAAAAATTTAAGATATATTTGTCATATTATCTAATAAAATTATCGAGCTTGAACATAATGCACTGAACCAAATATCAAAACCGATAGATTATCCACCCGATAACTAGACCGCGAGTTTTAAAATAAATGCCGAACATTATGTGACCAAGATCACCTTGGACTTGCTAACTGATTTTTTATCAATTCTCTCGAACGAGCAAACTTATAAAAATTAAAAGTGTAATTGGAAGAGAAATCTTAAAGTAAAGTTTTAAAGTGTAAATGAAGTGAAAAGTAAAGTGGAAATTTAAGTGAACTTAAAGTGCAATTTAGAGTGAAATTTTGAAGTGAAGAGTTAAGTGAAACTTAAAGCGAAATTTAAAGTGGAATTTAAAGTTAAATATAAAAGTGCAATTTGAATTGAGGAAGTGGAATGTTAAGTGAACTTAAAATTAAAATGAAAGTGAAAATTAACGTGAAAATTTAAAATGGGATACCGGCTACGGCCCTATCCAAGTGAAGTGGGATACTTGCTACGACTCTATCCAAATTAAAGTGGGATCGGCTACGGCCTATCCAAGTGAAGTGGGATACTTGGCTCTATTCTATCCAAATTAAATGGGATCATCGGCTATGGCCCTATCCAAGTGAAGTGGGATCGGCTGCGACTACTATCCAAATTAGATATGTGACGCCCACCCCTATTACTACTCTTTTGGAAAATATATAAATAGTAAAACTCGGCCACAAACTCTATGTAAAATGTGCATATTTTTTTTTCTTTTTGATCCTTGTGACCTTTTAACCACAAACAAGTAAAAATTATTTTAATTTCAATATCAAGACAAGCCATGTCCACAAACAAAAGAGGTAACCAACCCGGTTATTAAACACAACAGCATCCACATGATCAAATGCATACTCCACATCACCCAACTATTTACATATACATATTTACATCGAGAATTTTCAAAAGAGGGTACAACCCTAAACCAAAGACCAAAAAGGAAGGGTAATCCATCAACATAGCCCAACAGTGCGTCATCCATGTACACCGTCCTCAATAACTTGTAGGAGCTCCAGCTGCCGCGATGCCTGGAAATCCAATCACCGGACTCACCTACAATGCATAAACTACATGAGCTAAAGCTCAATAAGTAAAAATCATGCATGTCAATGAAATGATATCAAATACATAAGTAATTGAGTCCAAGATACTCTTTCGAGAATGCATGCCGATGAAATAAAGTATTTCAACCAAATTCCTTTTTCTTTTATCGGGCCGCCCCTACTACGCACCTGGAAAGAGCTCAATATCAATTTTTAGATGGCCAATAACCGATTGACACAGGCGAGGCCCATCCTCTTGTGACCGCCGGATGTCCGCTCATGCCCCCCGCGATCCACAAGAAGTCATCCCACTCGCCGCACCAACCATAAGGGTACTATCAAATGGACCATCCTTCCGTGACCACCAGGCGTCCGCCTCATGCCTCGCCCTGCGATCCTCCGGAAAGTCATCCCACTTGCGGTACCGAAACATCATATACATAAGCCACACAGGCACCGGTGCACTAGTAGCGGCCAACCAAAACGTTTTCTTTTCAAAAAATCATGGCGTGCATGCCTCATCTCAACAATGTTCATATGTTTGCATGCACGTGCAAATGCCAATGAATGACATACTCAATGAAACAATAATCATCACACTCCAATATCCACCAAGCAACATATGAACATCAAGATACAAGAATCGTATTAGTATCAATAAGACAGAAATACTATGTTCATGCATTGTAGTTGCAGATGGATTTTTACTTACCCGATCCGATCATTTCTTACTTATTGATTTGTTAGCACTTGCTCCCAACCTTAGGTATGAACAATCTGTAATAATACAAAGTATTAAAATCTTTGATATCCAATTAATGTGCATGCACCTAACCCCATAAAAGACCTTTAGTTCCAAATTTAACTTGATACCAATTAACCATATTATCTTGTAACCTAAACTTGGTCAAAATCTCTTATTCGTACCTCAAATATATTTCTTTTCTTTTTTTTTCTTTTTAAATCCATTCTTATATCACTTACCTAGTGTATTATAAACTCTAGTATCATGCCCCTAAATAATAAACACTACTAAGCTACCTTTTTAAACTTAACAATAAAACCATGTTACTAAAATACCCATTTTTCTCTCTTTTTTTTTCTTATTAGCTAATACAATTCCTACGGTGTATATAAGAATAAGAATAATCGCACGGCACATGCATTTCTTACTATTTTCTATTAAATTATATGTACAATTCCTAGCTTAATTAATGTCACAACTTATATATATTGTCTTCTTTCATTCTCAACCCCCCCTTTTTTTTTATTTTCCGTTTTGATAATAAACACTATTGTAATTAAATTCATCTCATTCTACTATAGCTAGATTGTTAGAAATATTGGTTCTGATACTCTCATAATCAACTACACGAAGCCAAATATTTTCTTTTTTTTTCTTTCTCTTTTCTCTCTCTCTTTTTTTAACACAATTCCATATTTAAGATTGAACGAACACAGTGACAACACAAAGTCAGAGAAAAATTAATATCAAGTATGGAATTTGCTTACTCCTCAGACACACGATTTATTTCTATTTCAAACAATTCGTTAACTAATTTAAGAGAAAGCGTTTGAAAGCTTAACATAGGTGATTGTGTGTGCCATTCCATACGTGAATTTGGAATATTAAACATTAAACTGATTCAAATAGTAATTATTATTAAGCTTACCAATTTGAATTTCCGGAAATGGAGTAGCGAACCAACCCAATCTTTTTCTTTTTTTTTTTTCTTTGATGCTTTCTTCATCCCAACCCCTGCCTTTTAATTTTCGTTGTGTTGTTCGAGACTTGTTATTAGACCGCAAACAAATACATACCTTACATTAGATAAGGCGGTGAAAACTGAAAAGTGTGATGCCACGTTTATGAATATATATTCATTATATATTCTATGCTTATCCAAACTTTACATAATCAGGTTAGACTAGTAATTAACTAATTCATGGTTGGTCAAGTACATATATTAGTATGAATTACATAGTTAAGATATCATATATATGTATGTTAAGGTGATGCCACGTTTATATATATATATATATATATATATATATATATATATATGATTAGCATATTTCTGTTATATATATATTTGAAATCATATATCTGTATATATATATACACACAATACATGTTTCTTAAATCACATTTTCACTATTTCCCTCGTATAGGCGTGTTAGTAGCCCGATCTCAATTCTAAATTTACTATGTGTTACCGAGTGAACCTCGCACGTCTAATGTTAAACCTATGTTACATATGAGAATTCCAAAATGCAAATAAATTGTGTAAATGTCAATATTATGCAACCAACACATAAACATGTAATTTATGAACTATATTGGCCAAGTGAGTAGTGAAAGACTCGGGTGTTACATTCTTCCTTTCCTTATAAAAATTTCGTCCCCAAATTTTACTTACCAAAATAAGTCGGGATACTTAGCTTGCATCTCATCTTCTCTTTCACACGTAGCTTCCTCTCTTGATTGATTTCTCCAAAGTACTTTAACTAATGGAATTTCCTTATTCTTGAGTTTCTTTATTTCTCGTAACAATATCTCCACAGTATCTCTTCGTAGCTCAAGTCGGCTTTTAATTCTATTGGTTCGTGTTTCAAAATATGAGATTGGTTTGAAATGTATTTTCTCAACATGGATACGTGAAAGACATTGTGCACTTGAGCCGTTGACGAGCAAGTCGAGCCTATAGGCAACATCACCGATTCTTTTAGTAATATTAAACGGACTAATGTATCTAGGACTTAGTTTTTTTCTTTCTTTACAAATCGCATTACCCCTTTCATTGGTGCTACCTTAAGAAATACTCGATCTCCTACCGAAAATTCTAGCATTCTTCTTCTTTGATCCGAGTATCTTTTAATCGACTCGACTCGAGTTCCATCCTCTGTCGAATTTGCACCATAGCCTCTGTCATTTCTCGATCAAGTCCTGGTCCTAAAAGCTTCCATTCACCAATATCGTCCCAGTGAATCGCGATCTACACTTTCTACCGTACAATGCTTCATATGGAGCCATCCCGATTGTGGCTTGATAGCTATTATTATAGTAGAGTTCTATCAAAGGGAGATATTTGCTCCATTGTCCTTGGAAAATCTAGAACACACACTCTAAGCATATCTTCTAAAGTTTGTAACGTTCGTTACGATTGTCCGTCGGTCTAAGGGTTATAAGCGATTAAACGATAATCATGTTCCTAGTGCCTTCTTAAACTTCTCCGGAAACTAGATAAAAATCTAGAGTCTCTATCTCAAACAATTGGTAGTGGCACACTTTGTGAAGTCTAACAACTTCCCCGTATATAAAGTTATGCGTGTCGATCCATGGAATGTGTAGAACAAATGAGAATAAAATGAGCTAATTTGGTAAACCTATCCATGATCACCCAAATAACATCGTGTCTCTTGACAATTTTGGGCAAACCTATCACAAAATCTATTGAAATTCATTCATATTTCCATTCCTGGTATAAATTTATTGCAACGCGTTCTAGTTGGCCTTTTGTGTTCTCCTTTATTTGTTGACATGTTAAACATTGTTCCACGTATTATACAAAGATCCCTTTTCATGTCCGCCACCGAGAATGCATCTTCAAATCCTTGTACATTTTGGTAGCTCCTGGATGTAAAGAATATAATGTGTCGAATGTGCTTCGCTAGAACATTTTCTCGGAGATTGTCCCTGTTGGGTACGTATAATCGTTCTTTAAATCAAGTACTCCATCTTGAGATATTTTGAAGTCGAAACGCTCATAAAATATCATTCTTCACTTTGGCATAATAATCATCACTTTGTTGTTCTGTTGAATTTGATCAAGTAGCGTTTAAGGTCGGAGTGTTAGTCTAACTTAGCTTTCTCTAAATACCCGATTCAATCAAGTCCATGAAAGTGGCGGGGGCATTCGTTAACCCAAACGGCATTACCAGAATTCATAGTGTCCATACCTCGTCTTTGAATGTTGTTTTACGTATATCATCTTCTTTTATTTTTAGGCGATGGTACCGGATCGCAAGTCGATCTTTGAAAACACCGCAACACCTTGAAGTTAATCAAACAAATCATCGATTCAAGGTAATCGATTTGTTCTTAATTGTAACTTTGTTTAATTCGCATAGTCGATACCAATCTCATCGTACCATCCTTCTTGCATAACAAGACCGGTGCACCCCATGGCGGGAAGCTAGGTCTAATGAAACCTTTATCTAGCAACTCCTGCAATTGGATCTTCAATTCTTTCAATTCGAGATGGAGCCATGCGGTATGGAGCTTTAGAGATTGGAGACGTCCATGGAAGTAGGTCAATAACAAACTCGATCTCACGGTCGGGTGGTAATCCAGGAAGATCATATGGAAATATATTAGGATATTCTCTTACTATTTGAACTTCATCAAGGGTTGGTTGGTGTTGTTCATCGATGCTCATGACACTTAGTAGGTATCATTCATACCAACATCTAGTAAACGTCATGCCTTTAGTGCTAATATCATTGGAAATCTAAAGCGGGTCGTGATTCCTGCGAAGGTAAATGGATATTCTCCTAGGGGTTGAAATGTCACTATCTTTCTCTAACAATCAATTGTAGTACCATATTTCAACAACCAATTTATACCCAAAATGAAATCATAATCGTTCATGGCTAACACAATTAGATCCACATAAAGTTTTCTATGTTCAATTGGAATAGCACAAGTTCCCAAAATTTGATTAGTTTTCTTGGAATCTCCCAAATATATTATTACCTTATAACCTACTTCACCATCGGTGTCCTACCTGGTTTCCTCACATACTCGGTGGGTTCAAATGAATGAGTAACTCTCGAATCAAATAATACAAATGTTGGGTTGTCAAAGCTAAGAGGTTTACCTAAAACCACCGATGGGTTCGCCGGTGTGTGTATGCGCTTCCGTGATAGTAAATGCTTTGGCTTGTACATGTTTTTGTCTATAGGATTTCGACTATTTAGGCACATGTTAGCAAAATGTCCCAATATCCCACATGTAAAACATCTCCTAGTATCTATCGTGCAACTCCTAGTATGTTAAGTCTTGCACTTAGGGCAAAAAATAGTGTTATATATGCCTTACTTGGATTAGCTCTTTGACACTTAACTTGTTCCCATTGTTGTTGTCCTTGACGTGGTTGAAAGTTGGATTATGTTGTTCTGAACATGAAAAACTCTCTTCTCCTGGGACCCTATTGTATTGGAACATATTCACTAGAGTTCACAACCAATCTTCTCTGTTGTTGGGGATCTCTGCATCTTCAAAGATTGATGGATTTAGCTTCCAGAATCTTTCCCCTACTATTTCGACTTGCTCTACCCTTTAGTGTGGTTGGTTCATTCTCCTCTTTGTTCTCCAGGCTATATCCCGTTGATGAATGAGTTGTTGAATTTGTTCAAATTGTCGAGCTCCGTTAGCCGATTTATGACATTATCTCGAACATCGGTTGGTATAGGTGTCTCTCTTCCTTGGTTTCTATTCCCATCACTACTCTCCCCATTAGTTCTCACCATAATCGAAACACTTTGTCTTAGGATAACCTAATAACACATGACCAATATAATTTCATGAAACATAAAATGCATCGAGAATAAAGTAAAACTTACGGCATTCTTTGAGCTCCACGAGTTTTGAGTTCATGTACATGGATAGTCTCTGAGAACTGTAGCCGGGCTCGATACCACTCTATGACGCCCACCCCTATTACTACTCTTTGGAAAATATATAAATAGTAAAACTCGCCACAAACTCTATGTAAAATTTGCATATTTTTTTTTCTTTTTGATCCTTGTGACCTTTTAACCACAAACAAGTAAAAATTATTTTAATTTGAATATCAAGACAAGCCATGTCCACAAACAAAAGAGGTAACCAACCCTTATTAAACATAACAGGCATCCACATGATCAAACGCATACTCCACATCACCCACTATTTACATATACATATATACATCGAGTTTTCAAAAGAGGGTACAACCCTAAACCAAAGACCAAAAAGGAAAGGTGATCCATCAACATAGCCAAATGTCGTCATCCATGTACATTGTCCTCAATAACTTGTAGGAGCTCCGGCCTGATTGCCGCCAGAAGGCCTGGAAATCGGATCACCGGAGACTCACCTACAATGCATGAACTACATGAGCTATAGCTCAATAAGTAAAAATCATGCATGTCAATGAAATGATATGAAATACATAAGTAATTGAGTCCAAGATACTCTTTCGAGAATGCATGCCGATGAAATAAAGTATTTCACCAAATTCCTTTTTCTTTTATCGGGCCCTTGGCCTCTACTACGCACCCGGAAAGAGCTCAATATCAATTTTTAGATGGCCAATAACCGATTGACACAGACGAGGGCCCATCCTCTTGTGACCGCCGGATGTCCGCCTCATGCCTCGCACCGCGATCCACAAGAAATCATCCCACACGCCGCACCAACCATAAGGGTACTATCAAATGGACAATCCTTCCGTGACCACCAGGCGTCCGCCTCATGCCTGCCCTGCGATCCTCCTGGAAAGTCATCCCACTTGCGGTACCGAAACATCATATACATAAGCCACACAGCCCGGTGCACTAGTAGCGGCCAACCAAAACGTTTTCTTTTCAAAAAATCATGGCGTGCATGCCTCATCTCAACAATGCTCATATATTTACATGCACGTGCAAATGCCAATGAATGACATGCTCAATGAAACAATAATCATCACACTCCAATATCCACCAAGCAACATATGAACATCAAGATTTCCATAATGCATCCATCAAGATACAAGAATCGTATTAGTATCAATAAGACATGAAATACTATGTTCATGCATTGTAGTTGCAGATGGATTTTTACTTACCTGATACCGATCATTTCTTACTTATTGATTTGTTAGCACTTGCTCCCAACCTTAGGTATGAACAATCTGTAATAATACAAAGTATTAAAATCTTTGATATCCAATTAATTTGCATGCACCTAACCCCATAAAAGACCTTTAGTTCCAAATTTAACTTGATACCAATTAACCATATTATCTTGTAACCTAAACTTGGTCAAAATCTCTTATTCGTACCTCAAATATATTTCTTTTCTTTTTTTTTTTTTTAAATCCATTCTTATATCACTTACCTAGTGTATTATAAACTCTAGTATCATGCCCCTAAATAATAAACACTACTAAGCTACCTTTTAAACTTAACAATAAAACCATGTTACTAAAATACCCATTTTTCTCTCTTTTTTTTTTCTTATTAGCTAATACAATTCCTACGGTGTATATAAGAATAATCGGCACGGCACATGCATTTCTTACTATTTTCTATTAAATTATATGTACAATTCCTAGCTTAATTAATGTCACAACTTATATATATTGTCTTCTTTCATTCTCAAACCCCCCTTTTTTTTTTTTTTATATTTCGTTTTGATAATAAACACTATTGTAATCAATGGCGGACGCAAGATTTCGACTTTGGGGGCGGAAAACGGACCGAGTTTATAAATTTATACTATGTGAATTTTTTTCCATATACTACCCATAATTAATAGTTTTTTATATTGTAAAAGACAACTATTTAAAATTTTATCAAATTTTGGGGGAAAATTGTAAATTAGTTCATTTATTTTACCTTTAAAAAATAATTTGGAAAATTTTTTGGGGAAAAGAAATTTTTGGAAAATTTTGGGGGAATTCTTTTTTTGGAAAATTTTGGGGGCAATTATAAATTAATTTATTTATTTTATCCTTTAAAATATAATTTCAAAAAATTTTAGGGGAAAAAAATTTTGGAAAATTTTGGGGGCAAAGCCCCCTTGCCCCCTTGGGTCCGCCATTGATTGTAATTAAATTCATCTCATTCTACTATAGCTAGATTGTTAGAAATATTGGTTCTGATACTCTCATAATCAACTACACGAAGCCAAATATTTTCTTTTTTTTTTTTTTCTCTGTCTTTCTCTCTCTCTTTTTTTAACACAATTCCATATTTAAGCTTGAACGAACACAGTGACAACACAAAGTCAGAGAAAAATTAATATCAAGTATGGAATTTGCTTACTCCTCAGACACACGATTTATTTCTATTTCAAACAATTCGTTAACTAATTTAAGAGAAAGCGTTTGAAAGCTTAACATAGGTGATTGTGTGTGCCATTCCATACGTGAATTTGGAATATTAAACATTAAACTGATTCAAATAGTAATTATTATTAAGCTTACCAATTTGAATTTCCGGAAATGGAGTAGCGAACCAACCCAATCTTTTTCTTTTTTTTTTTTTTTTTGATGCTTTCTTCATCCCAACCCCTGCCTTTTAATTCTCGTTGTGTTGTTCGAGACTTGTTATTAGACCGCAAACAAATACATACCTTACATTAGATAAGGCGGTGAAAACTGAAAAGTGTGATGCCACGTTTATGAATATATATTCATTATATATTCTATGCTTATCCAAACTTTACATAATCAGGTTAGACTAGTAATTAACTAATTCATGGTTGGTCAAGTACATATATTAGTATGAATTACATAGTTAAGATATCATATATATGTATGTTAAGGTGATGCCACGTTTATATATATATATATATATATGATTAGCATATTTCTGTTACATATATATTTGAAATCATATATCTGTATATATATGCACACAATACATAAATATTTCTTAAATCACATTTTCACTATTTCCCTCGTATAGGCGTGTTAGTAACCCGATCTCAATTCTAAATTTACTATGTGTTACCGAGTGAACCTCGCACGCCTAATGTTAAACCTATGTTACATATGAGAATTCCAAAATGCAAATAAATTGTGTAAATGTCAATATTATGCAACCAACACATAAACATGTAATTTATGAACTATATTGGCCAAGTGAGTAGTGAAAGACTCGGGTGTTACAGGATAGTGGTTACGGCCCTATCCAAATTAAGTGGGATCACACTGACCCTCCAAATTAGAGTGGGATACTTGCAACGACTCTATCTAAGTAAAGTGAGATATTGGCTATGACCTTATCCAAATGAAAGTGGAAGTAAATATAAGAAGACAATAATAATGCTTAACTAATTGTGACCAATCTAACTTAATGGAAATCTTAATACAATTAACTAGATAAAGTCACGTGCACTCTCATGCATTGATTTCCATGAAACCGTTTTCCTTGCATAAATGTGAGCCACACTCGCATACCGACACCCACCTACTGAGGATTTTTGTCCCACCACACCTCTTTTATCAACCAAAAGATGAAGAATCGTATCAGGACGTTGGTGGCGACGACTTCCGAGATGTAGTCTAGTTTGATTATTGTAAATAGGATTTGATAAGACGCTAGATTTTAAATTGTAATGTTTTAGACTCTGGACTCATTTGATGTAATAGCAGGGTGTAGGACCCTAAGGTACGCTTATGATGTTGTATGGTATTATTTTTCCATTCCGTCGCAACCATACTCTGACTTAGGTGTTCCTTAATTATGCATAATTGGGATTTTATCAATCACGTCGATATATAATGAAGGATTATTAGGTCGGCTTAGTAAACCGGTATAAATTTTATAATTCGTATCACGGCTTCCATTTTGAGGTGTGACATATTTAATTAAGTTGTGGTATTGATAGATGTAATGTACTCTTTTTTTGGACAAGATTTATGTATAGTATTCTACTTGTAAAATGTAATGTATTCTACTTGTTGTCTCTTTGTGATTTAGGGGTGGCAATTTCGGCCGTCTGCACCCTCCCGGCTTGCTCTGTTTTTGGGTCGCCTCTGGCCCCGGCCCGGGTCGGGTCTGTGTATCACACTTCACCCGCGGTACCCGCCCGCCCGCCTAGTATTTTTATTTTTAAAATATATTTTAATATATATTTCACATATATAATATATATTATAATATAATTTTTATGTATTCTTGTATTACAATTTTTATATATATTCTTCATTTTTCCTTTTTTTGCACATTTTGTTATTTAATCTTTCTTGGTTTGTTATTTTTCTTTCTTTTTGTGCTTTTTGTTATATAATTTTTTTTTTTGTTTTTTATTTTCCCTTTCTTGTGCTTTTTATATTTATTTTTTTTTGCGGGGGGTTGTTTATTTTTTCAGTCTATGTTGTATTTTTCGGGTTTTTTCATTTTATTTATTTATTTTTATTTTTCCTTTTTTGTGTTCTTTTATTTTGTGCTTTTTTTGAATAATTTTGTGCTTTTTTTTAAAATTTTTTTATTTGTGCCTAATCAAAAACTTCATTCTTGTTCCAAGCTCATCTTTTGCAAATTAAATATAAAGATATAAATGATAAAATATTTATATACCAGCTAAAATTGAGCAAGTAATATCTATATATATAAAATACTCATCTAACATAATCAAAGAAGCAAATAGAACTGTATAAGTAGTAAAGTGGCTTGCAAGACAAATTGGAGAAAAGGTGTGATAGATGTAACGGAAGCGGAAGCACGCATTTAGAGGGCTTACTTTGGTTGTAATTCTTTAGAAGTGAAAAGCATTATTCTTAAGTCGGGCTTACTTTGTGGTGGATACAATCTACTCAGGACCAGATGACTTATCGGATTTTTTGTCTATTATATCAAGTTGCCGAGAATGTTAAAACTTAAAAGATGAGAACTATACAAAGTTACTTCACTAGACGACAAATGAACATGGTGACTCATGCACTTGCGCGCAAGTCATTTCAATATGCTAGCCCAAATGTTTTTTTACTATATTCAAGATTTTCAAGTCGATATTATTTCTCATGATTGTAACTGTGATTCAGTTGATCTAACGCAATGATTTCTTTCTATCAAAAATAATAGTATTAAAGTGGTACAGCCCCAAAACATTTGAACAGTGAAGAGAAATACCCTATAAGATAAAAATCACCTCATAACAATTAACAACGCACTAAAACCTTCCAAGAAAACTTAGTGCCAACTCCCAACTCTTTTACTTTAAATCTGTTCCCTAAAACTACAGGTAACAAATTTGTTATATAACATTTATTTCTTATTTTCATATATTTAAATAAGCTATGCTTTCAATAATAAATTATAAGTGATGTAATTTGTGTTTTTAAAAATACACTGAAATATACAATATTTTTAATATTAAATGGATTTTGCTGACTAATATATCTAAAATGATATTTTTTTCGGAAACAAGATGGGTTGCGTTAAAGACCCATTTATGAAATTACATGGAATACGTTATTTTGGTACACATACCACATAATACGCTTCTATCACTTTTGTACCTATTTTTTTTTTTTTGTAACTATATTTGTTTTTTACGCACTTGTATATTTTTTTATTATTTTTATTTTTTTCTTTTTTTTTGTTCATGCATTGCTTTATATGTTATATATGTTGTTTTGATGTCGTTTAAATTTGTTTCTTTGTTGTTTCTTTGTTGTTTTGATGTTTCAAAACAACTTTTACCTATTTTTTATGTTGTTTTTTTCATATATTATTTTGTACATTGTTTCTATTTCCGATGTTTCTTTGTTGTTTCTATGAATTTTTGAAGTTTAAATATAATTTTTACCTATTTTTAACTATTTTTGCTCATATGGTGTTTTCTATATTGTTTTTGGTTTGTCTCTATATTGCCTTCCGGTTGTTTCCATGTTTTTTATGTTTTCATGCATTGGATCAAAAATTGAATTGTGTTCTTATTCATGTTGTTTCTATAATATTTTTAATTTGTTTGGTTTTAATATATATTTTATGTGTATATTTCTTGATTTTTTATAAGACTTCGAGCATAAAATGGATTATTTAACGATGACAAAATTTATTTTTCACTTTGAAATTTATTAAAAGAAACATGTTTGAAACATGTTAGAAACAATGTTGAAACAAAGCGTAAAAAGTCCGGGAATTTTTGGCTTTGGAGCGTAGAGTTGTGTGAAAAAAAGGGCGGGAGCGTAAATTTGGGTAAAATAGTCAAAAAGCGTAAAAATCGACATTGTCTCCAAAAATGGGGTATTTGTGTCAATTTCCTTTGCTAAAATGTACATTACTACAACAAACCGTTTTTAATATTCATATAACTATTCACTAGCCTACTAGCCTAGCTGACATGGAATTATGCAAGTCAATAGAGGATGCAAGTATTGATTCAGACTTTGAACTCTCTCGTGCAGTTCCTCCATCTTCTTCTCATATGTTCCTGAAGCTAAATATATCATCACGAAATTCATAATAGCTCCAATGAGGGATAGAGAGAAAGGTATCCAATATTATTGGCAGCTGAGTGAATCGGACGGGCCCTTAATTATGGCCATTAAAATGATTCCCTGACAAACAAAATAGTAGTTGGCGATTTGAAAAAAATTATTTTCAATTTTAAGCAGTTGATCCTGTTTTTCCTCCACATCCTTCCGTAATTTTTTTCAATTTCTGGATTTTGTCCCTCACCAACTATTTGTTGAAGGAGGCTTATCTAAGTTTTGAAGAAAATGAGTTATTTAGAAATTGGAAGTTGGAAGAGGGATTGTTTTTCTCTTTGTAGGACGAGGAGGTTATTTATCTTAAGAAATATAAGAGAGTTTTTGGTGGAGAAATATTTGCTTGTATTGATTCTTCTCAAATTTGGCTTGTTCTAAAAATGATCAAGACACCCCTATTTATACTAGTAAAACTTCATAATCAATGGCTAGGATTTATTTGGTCTAATGGCTATAATTCATCCACTAGAATCATCCTCCAAAATATCTACTTTCCTAAAACATTCTACAAGCTTTCTTACCAATAATATCTAAGATATTTTCATAAGACTTTTCTAGATACATTCTAACTTGGGTCGTTTTGGGCTTGCTCTTATTTTTCTTTTATCTCAAAACTATTCTTCCAAGCCCAATATTACTTGTGATAAATTAAGTTTATTTCAACACTATTTGATTTCTTCCCTGAGCGATTGGATTAGCTTGTTGGTTTCCTCTCTGACCAACCGGTCTAGCAACCCGAGCCTGAGGATCAACTGGTTCAGCCATAGACGTCTACATAATTGTGTACGTTGATCAATAATAATAGTATGAAATTTTCGAATTCCAACACATATCAATCACATAAACGGAAACATTCACTAATATTTACAATAATAAGACAGACCTGCAACCAACTTGAACAAACTTCCAGAAGCAGTAGATAGCATATCTGTTCAATAAAAAAAAGAGCACCTATAGTACTATGAGATGCCTAAAACAATTTTTACTTTTTTGTATAAATATAATATGTGATTACATAGATGAAAGTCATATCAGAAACAAAAGAAACAGGCTACACACAAATAACTGGTTCAATAAATCTCTAGGCATTTATCTATGTCACCTATAGGAATCAGATCAAAGAAAAACGATGTATGATACAATCAAAAGAAACAAATCTCAAAATTTCATAACAATTTATCTAAAGCACGTTAAGAACAAGCCCGAAAATGCAGAAATCCATATAAATTTAGAGGGAGAGAGACAATACCCGAAAGATTAGATAGAGAAGAAAGCGATTCAGACGGAGTGAAAGGCGTGAGTTTCCTCAAACTGTAATAGCAGCAGATTTTTCGCTGCTTGGCTCACAGAATTTTAAGAAATTCATCGCCGCATTGGCTGACATATATTCAGCTCAAGATTTGGGGGTTATTGCTGGAAAAAGTCACGCAAAATTGTGGAAATAGAGTAGCTGTGGAGTATTAGTCGAAAGAAGTGGAGGGGCAATGAACTATTGGCGCCAGAAATTCAAACTATATTGTTAGGGGTGTTCGGTTGGCCAAAAACCAATTTAGTTGAAAATGTCATATAGTTATATCCAACAGTTTGTTTTTATAAATAAAAGTAAACAATTCTTAGAGTTTGTAACACTTGATTTATTTTAGTAATGTCAGGTGGTCGTTTCGAAAAAGGAAGAGCAAATAAAGAGTTATTACAATGCCAAATTAGTAAGTCTTTTGTTAATTTTAGAAATATTTTATTAAACGTTGATGAAACTTTGAAATTGTATTTGGAAATCACATGAGAAGGCAACTTAAAGCATACTTCAGAATTAAAAATACATTTTTCCACGTCATAGTTATTAGTAAGATCGGAATTTTACAAAACAGTGAGGATATGTCCCGAAACCATGAAGTACTTAAAAGTAATAAAAATTATTGCACGAATTCAAGTACATTAACTTTTCTCTTGCATTATTTTGGAAACTGGTGAGCATTGTTTTCGTCTTATTTGAATATGACAACTTCTTTCCATATTTGGACTTCACTAACATTTTCATTCACTACCATTCGCTTTTTCGGGTCATCCCCATTTCCCATGTCATTGGACGTAGTTGATGTGTTTATCTTTTGAGTGGGTCTCTTGTGAGACCGCCTCACGCTGTCTAAATCCGTGAGACGGAGCCCCACCACCCAAAATCGGACCCAACAAAAAAGAAAAGAAAAATTAGTCCCTTCTTCAAAAGATTATCAGTCGCTGCGTAGAGTTTCAATCTCTCTCTCTCTCTCTCGTACATTATCGTGCCGTCTCTGCTGCCGCACAACCGCCTCTACCCAACCACAATTTCTTTTCTGCCTCCACGGGTTCAGTCTCCAAATCTTTTTCGCCAACACAATACAAAGTTCCGAATAGTCTCATGGACTCAAAGTCAAGTTTGTGGCGGATCTGGGAGTAGTTCCATGATTTCTTTTAGGAGCTAATTACACTTTGATTTTGTTTTAGTGGTTTTCTGGGAATGAATTAATAAGGTTTAACTAGATCTCTCAAAGGTTGCATGTGGTGGCAGTGCTTGGTTCTGGTTCTCATTATATATGTTACAGCTCTTTCATTCAAGTTTCACTTTTGAAATTATTAAAATGATAACTGGTGAAGTTGTAAATACAATTTTTTTTATGGGTGTTGATTTGTATAATTGACTTGCTTGATTTCATTTAGTATTGATTAGTGGGATATTTTCATGAGTTGATTTTTATTTTGGTTCACTCTCTATTGAGTACTCTTGCGATGGGGGAGCTAGGTAGTGAAAGTGATTATTCATTTCTGGAGAGGTTTCTATGTAATTGCTAACTTGAACTAGAAATTATTTTTTTGTTTGGTTGCTGATTGCTGAAACGCATAAGTTGGAATTGTGAATATGCAAAGTATTAGTTTTTTATTTAAAAGTATCAGTTTTCATATTAAAAGTATCACTTATTAAAACTAAGATATTGAAGCAAACATACAAGAGGTTGGCCTGTGTAGATACAACCATGTAAAAGTGCTTGGTTGTTCTACAAAAGCATCAGTTTTTACTCTAAAATATCACTTCTAAAAACTAAGATACTAAAACAAAAACCCGTATAGACTACAATCATTGTGATCTTCATTTGATCAACAATGATATATCATCACATACAGAAAAAGGCACCCATGTAAAAGTATCAATTTTAGTATTAAAGGTATCTATTTTTACCTTAAAAGTATCAATTATTAAAAAACAAAACACTCATGTAAAAGTATCAATTTTTACATTAAAAATATATGTTTTTATCTTAAAAGTATCACTTATAAAAACTAAGATATTGAAAAAAACCACAAGGTTAGTATGGAT
Source organism: Rehmannia glutinosa (assembly GCA_016081115.2). Classification (NCBI taxonomy): domain Eukaryota; kingdom Viridiplantae; phylum Streptophyta; class Magnoliopsida; order Lamiales; family Orobanchaceae; genus Rehmannia; species Rehmannia glutinosa. The sequence goes on along the minus strand of JABTTQ020000879.1, from coordinate 172,688 downwards.
CACAATCTTTTAATCAACAAGGATATCAACATCTATGGAATACAAGAAATAAATATTCATGTAAAAGTATTAGTTTTTTTCTTTAAAAGTACGAGTATTTACCTTAAAAGCATCATTTTGAAAACTAAGATATTTGAACAAAAATATGAGAGTTTGGCATGTGTAAATCACAATCTTTGTGATGTTCATTTGATCAACAAAGATATCAATAACCATGAACACAAGTATCATGCAAAGTATCGATATTTTATTAAAAATATCAATTTTTACCTTAAAAAGTATTACTTATAAAAACTAAGATATTGAAACAAAAATATAAGAGGTTTGCCTGTGTAGATCACAATCTTTGTGATCTTTATTTGATCAATAGACATATCAACACATGTGAAACATAAGAAACATACAACATGTAAAAGTATCTAATTTCTTAATAAAAGTATCAATATTTACATTAAAAGTATCGTTTTCACTTCAAATATCACTTTAAAAACTAGGATACTAAACCAAAACCTGTGTGGACTACAATCTTTGTGATCTTCATTTGATCAACAAGGATATTAGCACAATCTTTGTGATCTTTTTTTGATCAACAAGGATAAGTACCTTTTGTATTAAAAAAAAAAATCATTCTACAAGAATAGAAAGTCATACTTTAGGTCAAAATGTCATACTTTTAGGGTGAAAAGTAATACTTTTCAACCGAAAAGAAAAATTATCCACGCGGCTATCATGAGATCTAGTGATGTATTAAAATACTTTTCTATTAAAAAATTATTTTACTTCATACTCTTAAGGTGAAAAGCCACACTTTTTAATTAAAAAAACATACTTTTATGGTGAAAAGTAATGACCTTGTATGGTTATGTTTCCATGGACCATTTCTAGTTTAGTGTTGGAAAATGAATTTTGAGAATTTATTGGTTTTCGTGTGAAAATTGGAAATATGTTTGGATATATGAGTGAATGAAAATGAGTTTTATGCGAGTTTGGAAATGAGATTGTGTTTGGTTGAGTAGTTTTGAAGTATTATTTTATGTATATAATAATTTAAAAAGTTGATAGTGGTTGAATATTTTAATTGGATATATAATATTATATTTGTAAGATTATAGGGTGGTAGGTCCCATTAGGTAGAAATAATCAAAAATAATAATATTTCAAGTTGATAGAATTGGCAATGGTGGGTCCCATATATATAAGTGGATGAAAATATGAGAATAATGATTGATGAGTGATGAGGATCTTGTATAGAGTTGAGAATCAAATTATAGGTTTGAGATGTAGTTTATGAAAAATAGAATGTGAAAAAGATGATTTCCATTGGAAAATTTATAAAACAAACATGATTCCAGTTTTGAGTAGTTAGAAATTAGAATTAGGTTGTTGGAAACATAAACAAACAAGGCCAATACTTTTCAACTAAAAACATAAGTAAATTGATTGTTCCTTTGGTCTTGAAAACAGAGTGAGTCGTGACTAGTATACAGATATCCAGAATCCAAATTAAATTGTCACAATATGATCATACAAGTAACATTTGTAGCAGGTGTTTGTAATAATAGAATTTCTGCTAAAATTGGTTAAGCTTTTGGTCTTCAGTAATATTATGTTTCTTTTTCAAGTTGATGATATCATTTGCATATGGATTCAATATAAATATGTTATTGGAATCTTTTCAAAACATAGTTGTTGTTGCCCAAATGTATTCTATTTGGCTGAGTGGCTCGATGGCGTCACAAGCTCACATCAATGGCATGGTACGGGGTTGATGGTGCGATAATGGAGGGAGAGACCAGTAGTCTCGATTATCGGTGCAAAAATTGGGAATTAGGTACGTGCGTAATCTTTTTCTCCTCTTTCCAAATTTACCCTCAAATTCCCATTTTTTAAAGCTACAGCTGCCTATTATTGAGATGGGTTTGGGTTTGGGTTTGGATATGGGCTCCGTCTCACGGATTAATACCCGTGAGACGGTCTCATATAAGTTTTTGCCTTATCTTTTTGTTCGTCTACAAATTGGACTGTATCTTCAATTGCATCCGCTATTATTGTTTTCTATTCACACTTTTATTTTCTTGTTGTTGAGGGCAATCAAGGCAATGAGAAAACATAACGCTTTTGATGTTTGCAAGCTTAGATCTCTCATATATTTTAACTTATATTCCCCCTAATTAAATAAAAATTTAATAATATTCAAAATTAAGATAAAAAGGAATCAATTCGAATTAAAAACGATGAATAATTCATAGTGTAAGAAATGTCTTATTTATGTTGTTGTATAAAAAACTGATCAATCAAAAACCAATATATGAGGTTCAGAAGTTATCATCAGTAGGACTGGAGAATCTATCAAGTATCACTCTATAAAGACCTCCACGAGGTAAAAAAAAACCAAGATCCTGAAACTTATCTTTTAGCAAAAATGGATAACAATCAATTTGTCCAACACAAAAACTTCTCGGACCGTCTAACGGTCTGAACCGTTAGACGGATCTGACCGGATCCGCGCCATAATAATGGCAATTTTGTCATTTCATTTGCTAGGGGCATTTTTGTAATTCTGTTAAGTGTTATTTGAACTGCCTTTTCAATTTCGGGGCAAAAACATTGAACCGTCCCTCCATTGAACGTGGCTTGTCGATTACACCTCTTCATTTACGAACTCCTCCCCTTCTCAACATCGCAAAAACCTACGAGAGGCAAAAAACTTACGAGTTCGGGAGAAAGAGTGCGTTATTTGGTAGTCTTGGGTCGTGAATTTTTCGTCCATTTTCGTCCGAGTTTGAGTTCGAGCTTGATGAAGAGCACATCTCCTTCGCGTTCTCCCGAAGTTCTGTCACAAATAAGGTAATGCTTGATTCATGCACCGGTTTAACTTTGAAAACGGTAGTTTCGTCCGTAGTGTTTAAAGTTTTGTGGTGATTTGTTTGATTTTTCAATTCCAAACCCTATTTTCTGGTTTTCCGTAGGTTTTGTTATTATTTTCTGTTTGTTTATGTGTTTTTGTTACTAAACATTTAAGTTATACAAACATTTTCCTAAATGTATTAGTAGTTAGTTCATAATGTATTAGTTTTTATCATGTAAAGTATTAGGAATGATGTATATGTTTTCTTCTGTTCTCAAGTTTCTGCCCTGTTTTTTATGTTGGAGGTTTTTTTTATTTTGTATTACTTGTTATTCTCAATTGTATTAGTTGTTACAAAGAAAAGTATTAGTGCAAAACTACAGCCCCCTGCTTTTATGCTGCTGTTCTGTTTTTCATAAATTGTATTCGTATTTTGTTTGAATAGTATATACTGTTTATGCTAAGTGTTAGTAATGATTTCTCTCTTTTTTATGGCATGTAGTGAAGTGTATATTATTGGTGGTTTTTGTATTAGCTGTTACTCTAAATTGTATTAGTTGTTAAATAAAATGTATTAGTCCAAAACCATAGTGTCCTCGCTTATGTCTTTCATTGCTTACGTTTCTTTTAAATGTAGTACTTTACTCGAATAGTATTAGGCATTACACTTTGAAATATAATGATTACTCCAATAGTCCAATAGTGCTAGTTTTCTATTTATGTGGTGTTTTATGTTGTTGGTGCTTGCGAGAACAAGCAACTGTGTATATGTTTTCTTCTGTTGGATGTTTTTTTATTTTGTATTACTTGGTATTCTCAATTGTATTAGTTGTTACACTGAAAAGTATTAGTGCAAAATCACATTCCCCTGCTTTTTTGCTGTTGTTTTGTTTTTCTTTTAAATGTATTATTAGGTTGTTTGAATAGTAATACGGTTATATAAAGTGTATATTATTGGGGATGTTTTGTATTAGTTGTTACTCTCAATTGTATTAGTTGTTACACTGAAATGTATTAGCCCATAACCAGAGTGTCCTGCTTATGTGCTTCTGTTCAGGTTTCTTTTAAATGCTGAATAAGTCTAGTTTTTGATTTCTTTGGTGTTTTATGTGTTTTGCGAATAAAAATGGTGCGTATGAAGAGACCGGTGAAGAGAAGGTCAAAAATGCCGATATCCCTCCATTAGCTCTCTTGTTCCATACGACGACCCATCCTCCTCAAGTGAGGAATATATTCCACCCAAGAAGAATCTGCAAGAGAAAAATCTTGCTTTGAAAAGAAAAAGAGCTAATACGTACTATACTTTCTCAACGCTTTTAGTGTACGCAATTTAAAGTACAAACACTAACCTTTTTTTTTTTCACATTTTTTGCGTGATTTTGTCACACAATGTAGACCGCGGTGCAGTGTGAAGTCATATCCAAACTTACGATGCTCAAAAGAGAGACGTTGAAGCCATTGGCTTTGGAGGTCTCTTGAAGATGTCCGGGGTGAATGCAATCCCAACAAAACTCCCGAGGTGGTTAATTAGCAATTTCAATGGTACAAGTCGGCTCCTTAGGATTGATCAAAATAGGAGTTTTGTTGTGACGGAGGATATTCATGACTCGCTTTCCTTCCGCGATGAACGAAGGGTGTGATGTTTTAAGAAATAATGAAAGTTTACCTCTAATGACCGATTGGAATGCTAGGTATAAGTTTAAGCGTGTCGGTTTGAAGTATTTTAGGTCTATTTTGGAGAGTATGGTGGACGGTGGTGACGACTTTAAGCGTTTTTTGTTTTATTTTCATTGTCTTCATTTTTAACACCAAGTGCCAATAGGAATGTGGATTTTGGTGTGTTACGTTCAGTTGTTGAGGTGGAAAACATAAAACAGTTGGATTGGTGCACACATGTGCTTAATAGGCTTGTGTGTTCTTTGTTAATAAGTATAAATCGTAGTGTCAAGAATGTGAGCGGTGCATTTTAGTCCTTCGAGATCTTGTATTTTCATCGTTTGAAATGGCAAGGTCGTGCGGAACCCTCAACCATACCATTGATACAACATTGGGACACGATGACGAGAATCAAGAAAAGGGTTGCGGAAGAAGTTGCGGCCGGTGAATTTGGGACAGGAGAGTTCCCGAGACACATATCCCGTGTCTCGCAGGAAAGGGCAGAGTGGGAAGAAGCCTCTTGGCAAGGGAAATATTTGTGAGGAAGAAGATCGAGTAAAAGATGGGCAGGACGGGAAGAAAGGGCAGACAGAGGAGAGAAAGAAGCATGAGATTGATGATGAGAGCGAGGACTGTGAGTTGATTGAGTTGATTAAGTACAAGCTGCCCAAGGGTGAGATGGTGGATGAGGTGATCCACGAATTGGCGAAGGATGTAAGATAAATGTTGTTATATATATATATTATTATTTACTTTAAAAGTATTAGTAGTTTTCGAATAATTTTTGCTGTTTTGTTTTTCAGGAAATGAGTGAGTTATTCATGTTGCTTAGGAGGGACATGAATGTCATATTTCACGCACATATGGAAAGGGTTAGGAAGTGCAGAACAATTCATTAAAAAAAAAGAGACTTCATTGTCCCCACCGTTGAGTTATCCGAGACTCAACAGTTCTTTTCAAGTGCAAAGTTGCATGAATATGTTGACGAGGTTGTCGAAATTTGAAAAAATGAAGAGATTCATTGAACCCTTCCATGCCGCAATTTGAGATTCTCGACCCCGGAAGAGGGCGTTATACCCGATGAATAAAGATGTCCCTGCTGCTGCGCATGACGATGTAATACCCGAGGATAAGGAAGAGGCTGAGAATGTGAAGGAACAGGGGAGGATGATGAGGATAAACAGGAAGAATTTCATGTGAATCAAGATGCCATTGATGATTGTGTTGCAGAACTTGAGAAGGATGATCAGGAGGAGAAAAATGAGGAGGATTTAGCTGTGGCTGAATCAGGTATTAGTAGTTGTACTGTAATGTATTAGGGTTTACACTATAATGTATTAGTTCTAATTCTATTAGGTATTAGCTGTTGCACTCTACTGTATTAGTTTTTAGTCTGTTAGTTATCAGTTGTTATTCAATTAAGCATTAGTTGTTGCACTGAACTGTATTAGTCTTTACTCTGTTAGGTATTAGTTGGTGCACTTTAATGTATTAGCTATTACACCATAATGTATTAGTTGTCATACTAATACATCACACTATAATGTATTAGGTAGTAGTTTAGTTTTTACTCTTTTAGGTAATAAATGGTGCATTGTAATGTATTAGCTGTCACACTATAATGTATTAGCTGTTGCATTGAATAGTTTTTAGTTTTTACTCTGTTAGGTATTAGGTGGTGCACTGTAATGTATTAGATGTCACACTATAATGTATTAGTTGTCATACTAATCCTTTACCATTTGTTTTTGTGGAAACAGATGAACAATGGCCCATCCGTGAGAAGAAAGCTTTCAGGTGTACGTTTATGAAAAATCACAGTAAGAATTTTACTGGTGTTGTGCTGTCAAGAAAGCAAAAGGATGTGGCTGATTATTGTTTCTTCAATCATAAAGCAAAGAAAGAGTAAGTAATGTTTTCAACCACCCGTTCTGATTATGTTGGAATAATATTTTTTTCCATTATTGATATAAGTTATTTTTTTCAGTCGAGATGAACCAATTTTTGCACATGGTGGGTTTTGTTACGTGTTTGGGCCGATATGCGCGTTGAATGATGAAAGTCTGATCCACATAAGCGTAATTGATACATGGGCATTGCTCCTCAATAGAAGAACTGTTGATGCAAAGAGGAAGAAATGCTTTTATTTCTATGCTCAGCATTCTGTAAGCAAACAATGTTGTTTTATTTGATGTATTGTCATGCTCTACATTAAGTAATACATTAAAGTCTAACATTGTGTTTTATTTTCAACAGTTATACATAGGAAACATGGTCAAGAAATCCCCGCGCGAGATTGGGGAGAAAGTTTGAGAGAATCTTTGGATGACCGGGATGAGAGTATTAGGTGTGATGGATTTGAGTGGTTTTGACTTGGTAAGAAATCATTTTTACTTCTAATGTATTACCATCTATATTGTAAAGTATTAGTTGTTAAACTTAAATGTATTAGCTAAATATTATTATTTTTGTTGAAAATGTAGATTTTCTTTCCAATTTGCTACAAATCCCATTTTGTGGTCATTGTCATTAATTTTGTTGATGGGAAGGTCCAATATCCGGACAATTTGGTCCACCATGAGGTCATTGTTGAAAAGTACAAGAAACTTGGGACTCGTTGTGGTATGTATTAGTTGTTACACTTTGAAATGTATTAGTTTTCATACTTTAATGTATTAGCTTGTATATTTTAAAGTATTAGTTGTTCTGATTTAGTTAATCTTGTTATGGTTTTTTTTTTCAAAGAAAATAACTTTTTTGAATCAAGCTAAAGAACTAAAACACCCACAAGCCCAGGAGGTTGAGCGTTTTCCCGGGAAAATGTTCCCTTTAGGCAAAGCCGTTCCGAACAATGTGGACTGTGGTGTATTTTTAATGCACCACATGGAAAATTTTATCGCCAAGTCTACTCAAAGCCGATTTGAAATCGGTATGAATGTTCCCTTTCAAACATATATTGCTTATATTCATCCTTTCCTCGTATGAATTTTTTTCATGTCATTTTTGGGTTTTTTTGTAGCGCAATGATATGCGGCGCGCTTTAAGGGCATCTTTCTGTTTCTAGAATTACATTGAACCCGTTGAATGAGAAACGAGTTCAACCGAGAAAGATGTTCTTGATTTTGTGAGAGAGATGAAGTAAAGAAGAAGATTTTATTTAACATAGAATCAATTTTATGAGTTTAACAAAGATATTTTTTAACATAATGTTTTTATGATGTAGGTTACAAGAATGGTTGGCGTGCAGGGGGGGATTGTGTTAAGGTTTGGATAGTTTGAATGTTACATAAAACAATTTGAATATTTTAGGCAAGTATTAGTAGTTATGTGTAAATGTATTAACATGTAATGGAAAAAGTATTAATCTTTGCATCTAGTAGTTTTGTGTAAATGTATGGAAAGATGGTTGGTACAAGGGGTTATTAGAAGTACAACTAATGAATTTGTATTGAAACTTGAAAATATATGTATGGTTTTTTATGTGTGAAATGTATTAGTCGTTGAATAAAAAAGTATTAGATGTGAAAGATAAAAGTATTAACACAAACAAGTAATGTTTTTATGCGACTTCTTCTTGCCGAGGGTCAATTTTTTTTACAAGCGATTTGCAAATATTATAGGTTCGTGTATGAGTTCTACAATGCATTAAGTCAAATTAATAAACAATTCCGGACAATAAACATGAGATAAAAAGTATCACACACAAATAACAAAAGTATCGGAAATACGTTACAATGTATTAGGCCCCGATCAATTGGTTACGATGTTCAATAAATAAGAGCTAAGTTAAAACGTATCACACACAAATAAGAAATGTATCGAGATACATTGAAACGTATTAGTCCCCGATCAATTATTACATTGTGCAATAACAAATAATCCCTGAATAATAAACAAGAGATAACTTAAAAAGTATCACACACAAATAAGAAATGTATCAGCAGATACATTGAAACGTACTAGTCCCCTGATCAATTATTACATTGTTCAATAACAAATAATCCCTGAATAATAAACAAGAGATAACTTAAAAAGTATCACACACTAATAAGAAATGTATCAGCAGATACATTGAAACGTACTAGTCCCCTGATCAAGCATTACATTGTTCAAAAACAAATAATCCCCGAACCATTAAACTGAACAAATATTCTAAAACACCCTCTACTGATATATTCTAAAACAGCCTAGGATTAGGAGTTTTGGTCCCGAACTCCCTTGATGTGTTTGTGTTTGATGTGTCAGCACTCTTCTTTTTCTTGTTTTTTTCAAAATGCCCTTTCGCTCTTTGTTTTTCTCGCCTTTTTTGTAATCGAACGAGTAGGATCTAGTATACTAGTAGAAGAACTAGAAATCTCAGTTTCAGCTGTAGAATTCATTGTAGCAGCCATCAATTCATCAATTGCCATAGAATCCCGGTGATAACCATCTTCAATGATTCTCCTTGCTTCCTCATTTTCTTGGCATTTCAATACAAGATTATAATACTTGCGCGCCATTTCATGACGCCAAGGGATGCAATCCTTAGGCCTGTTACTCAGTCCAATTCCCCTATCTAATCTATCCCATAAGTCCTTTTTTGCAAACTTTGTCCACCTTCTTTTGATATAACAATTTTGTATTTCAAATACCGAATTCACATGAAGGACCCGTGAACGAATGACAACACAAGAAACCACATTCCTCAAATCTCTTGCAAGAGCAACTTATCAATCTAGTTGCGACAAAAATGTCACCGTATGTGAACCAACTCCATCATCATTCGATCTGAAGATAAAACATAATGTCGCTCTCAAAATGTAACATTGTACAAGAAGTGGAAATTGACTTTAAAAATTCATCTTCAAAATCTTTAAAAAGTGTCAATGTGTATACCTCGAAGCATGCTTCAATAGCCCGATCAATGGCAATACGGATGTAGGAGCCGCCCTTGAACACCGAAATTCATCCTTTGCTTCATTGCTCCTCCAACGTTTAATTGTTTCCTTGAAAATCCCATAAAAGTCGATCAAATCCGGTTGTTTTCTTCGCATTAAATCCAATGGCATAGTTTGTACTTTCACTTGTTGTGACGACAAAATTCCAAATTGAGAAAAGTCCTTGTTAAATGTCAGACACCACTTCTCTCTTAAATCGAATAACCTCTTAAACCATGGATGGCTTTCTAACCCATTTTTTGTAATCATTTTATCCCAACATCCTGAATTTCGTCATTTGTGCACCCCGATAAACACTTGGTAAATGCATCATTGAAGCATTTGTCGCTTTTTCAACCTCCCAAACCGCTTACTGATTTTGGTAGAGGTGCCATAAGCATAACCTATGCCGCGTTCCGGGAAAAACCTACACCAAAACAAAAAAAAAAACAGCATTAAAAGTATTACATATAACAAATGAATGTATTAGTATTAAGAAAGAAAAGTATTACATATAACAGAAAAGTGTATTTATAAACTGAAGTTATTTTTTGAATATAAACTGAAGTCTGAAGTCCAGTGCAGGTTTAAGACAGAGCTGAGTTCAGTATTACACATTACATTGAAAAGTATTACACATGATATTGGAATGTATTACCATTAACAAAGAAAAGTATTACACATTAATCAAGTACAAATGTATTTATTTTTTTACCTTTTCAATTGAATTTCCAATTGCTAGATCTTGATCTGTGAAGATTGATATAGGGCATTGACCTTCCATTGATTTTTTAAAAACTTCAAAAAGCCAATCGAATGATTCAGTTTTTTCATCTGCTATGAAGGCACAACCAAACATCACGTTCTTCCAATGATTATTAATCCCAACAAAAGGGGCACAAATCAAATTATACCGATTTGTTCGATATGTCGTATCAAATACAACAACATCACCGTATATCTTGTAATCCTCCTTCATCATTGAGTCCCTCCAAAATAAATTACACAATCTCCCCATATCATCTAATTTAACTCTGAAAAAGAAGTCTTGATCTTCAGCACTTTGTTGATACAACATGTCAATCAACGTTTGTGCATCGCCTGCCTCAATTGCATTCATTTTGAATCGATTCACAAAATTCAAGTGGTCCTTCATTGTATGACCAATGCATTCTTCACCCCCTGCATCTTGCGCCATGTATCGGAAAGATTCAGTGGCTCTCATTCCAGAAGAAATCATCTCCCCAATAGCATTAGCTTTTTCAGTGGTAATCACTCTTTCAGAACGATGCAAATGACTCCACTCTTTTCTAGTGAGTTCGTGGTTGTGCAACATACAATGGTCAACAATTTCATAAACACCATCACTGTTCAATTTTGTCCTCAATGATCCCTTACACCCTGTTCGTGTATTATAAAAATTTTTCTTTTTTTTCTCACTGTTGTTTCTGGATCTTTTAGATCCCTCACAGGAACATACAAAATATTTTTCCGTCACAACACCAACATCATTGCATCTTGTAGTTGTTTTACGAATACTAAATCCAAGTTGTCGAGCATGATTGCGATACAGTGTATATATTTCTTCAACACTATTCCTCCTCATACCAATAAGACAACCAGCCAAGTCTTCTGTATAATTAATAGAAGAAAATGATCATTAGGTAAGGAATGTATTAGTTGTCACACTGCAATGTATTAGTTGTTACAGATAAATGTATTAGTGTAACAGACTTTTTACCTTCAAAGAACCTCCTCTGTTGGAATAATGTTGTCCCCCCTGCTCGTGTCATTATCCCCTTCTTCATGATCATCACTAGAATCATTGTGTTATTACTCCTAAAAGTAATATAAGTCGAACAACTAAGAAATTAAACAGATTTATTTCTTTTCCACAAATTTAAGCCGTTTATTAATAACACAGAGACTTACGCGAACCTGTAAAGTCTGATACATTTATTTGATAAATGTAATACATTAGAATGCAATGTGTAATACATATACACAAATTTAAGCCATTTAAGAATAAAACAGAGACTTACACGAATGTAAAGTCTGATACATTTTTCCAATACGGTTAATACATTGATATGCAATGTCTAATACATGTAATACATTTTTTTAAAATAGGAGGCTCTCAAACCACCGCAAAGTCTAATACATGTAATACATTTTTTCAATACAACTAATACATTCCAATGCGACGTCTAATACTTTTAAAATAATCAAAATAAAAATACGACATTCACCTCTGTCATTCTCCAAGTTGTCTCCACCTCCATTGTCTCACCTTCTTAAGTTTTTTGCCCAATGTAGGTTTAACCACTAAGTAGCCGGAATGTAGAAATAAACTAATACGTATTAGGCTAAAACACGAACAAATAGATTGATGGTTGTGCGGCGTAGGTGATGGTCGACGGAGGTGGTGGTGTCAATTTGCAGAGATGGTCGACGGAGGAAATATCACATATTGTAGTTGCGTACGGTTGGTGCGCCGTAATGTGGTGTTTTTACGCCCCTTCGTGTTGTTTTTCGCCGCCGTTGTGGTTGTTCTTACGGTGGATGTGGCTCGCGGCGATGTGGTTGTGTCGACGGAGGAAGGTCTTTGCCCGAGCCGGGATTAGGGCTCCAAATCGCGAGACGTAATGTCCGAACGCGGGCCTGTTTTTTTTTTTTTTTTTTTTTTTTTTAATTCGTTGGGCGGACCCGGGTACCGAAATGGGTAGGATAGTTTGACCCGTCTAACGAATCTAGATCCGTTAGACGGTCCGACAGAGACTAGCTCTTTGTCCAAATGTGAAAAATTTCTACTGTGCATGTAAGATTATTTGTAAAAATAATTCTGGGCAAATGACCGACAAAACTTGCTTGTGGAGCGATTATAGAAGTAAAACTGTAAAGTTGATCAGGGATTCAAACTGTAAAGATTAAGTTGGTTTTGTTACATTTTTCATTTTGCCTCATCGTGTTTGTTCCTTTTATTTTAGTTATTGGTGAGTAAATGTGTTTGGTTGATTTTCAGAAGAAAAAAAATGTGTCTGGTTGAGATGATAATATTGATCAATTGTCTATGCCAATGTGTAAATCCTATTTTATATTTAACTTCTGAAGATGTTATTGACGTTCATGAGTTTCAGTTTTTTGGTTGTAATGAATCATGTATTAAATAATTTAAACTTTTTTTAATATTTATGTAGTTTATGTATTGGACTCTAATAATTCATGTATCTTTTGTTTTGGTCAAAAGTTCCTTCAAAAATAACAATTCATCGGAAGGAGCTTGTTATTAGTAATACAAGGAGTTTTCCAGTATGTATAATTAAATTAGTGCAATTGAATGTGTACCGCGTAAGTATGCCTTTAACACATGCAGCTATTTACTGTAGAGAGTCCTTTTAAATTTGTTCAAGATGGAAAGAATATCACATCCAGTACATTGATAAACATATATATGAGGCCTTATTTGCCAATATTGATAGTTTTGATAAAATTTCATATGATTGGATAGAATTGTTCACTGATACTTTATTAAAAAACTAATAGTGTGTATGGGATGTTGGAATGTGATATATGGTATTTTTAAATATTGTAACAATAATATGCTTGGGAACGATGATTGTCTAGGATAAGACAATAAAATGACCAAAATACCCAAATTTCATTTTTTTTTTTCTAACATTTTGCAAATTTCATTTCAATTAACAGATGCACAGTCGAGAAAATGCACAGAGTGTCCGTTCTCTTCTGTTTCACTAAAAACAATAATAAGATGAACAAAATCTACACGAACAACAAGTTATCGATCTTGCATCCAGGAATTTACAAAGTTCAACCGAAACTAAAAATTCATGAGAGAGGGAGAGAGAGAGACAGAAAGAGAGTTTTCAGCAGGAAAAAATGCATCTCGAACTTTGGTGCTCTTACAGGATGGAGGTTAGGCATTAGCCAAATTCTACTCCATGAATGGCATTGGGATCATCCTGTGTTGAGCTTGTTGCTAAAAAGACATAAGGGAAACCAGTAAAAATTTCATCCATCAACAATGAATGGAACATCTAAAACACAAAAAGAGCATCAGAAAAACTTCGTTATCCAAGAATTATGCAATGTGATGATTAAGCCACTTAAAAGAACTAATTAAAATTTAAAGCTCAAAACATTACACAAAAGTCATGGTCAAAATCAAAACATATATGTACACTGCTGCACTACCTTCCTTGCACATCCATCTGCACTCTTGGCTTATTCCTTGTTATCACCCTGTTGGGAGAACTTGAATTGAGATAAAAAGTTTTAAGAAAGAAAAAAAAAAAGTAGCTCTAGGAAATCCATACACCAATAGACTCACCTCCACCGCGCACATCAAAAGCATTTCAGAACAACCAATCCCAAAAAATAAAATGTTGTTGGTTGCAACATAAAATCACCAAACAGTTCCCCCCTTCCCCAAAACTAAAAGAGACTGTCAAGTAAAGCCGCAAGAAAAGAAAAAAATGAGAGACGCAGTTACCTCTCTGTACCAAGCCAGGTACACGTTTACAAATGTATTTGATGTTAATTATTCAAAAATGAGTTCATATTTCATTAGTGTATAAGAAACAATAGAATTGTTGGATAAAATTCACTTGATGCTGATGATCTTACAAGTGAAAATGAGGCTTACAAGTGATAATGAGGTTGTATATAGTAACAAATGAAGAACTTTACTATTGTTAAATGTTACTCATATTTTAGATTTTTTTTCTCATGATGACTGTCAATTATTGGTCGCAGAACTGAAGGTGCAACTGTCTGAAGCTCCTCCATCCCCATAAAATCAATCTTCTCAGAAACAACACTATGAAAAACTGTTGTCAGTGTATCCACCTTCAAGTCCAAATTTTTATGCAAGAAACTTTACAACCCTATTCTTCAATCCTCGACATCTTCGTTCCAGTTCCTGATGTGATAACTAATATCTCATATAAAAATCGGACAACGGGCTTGTAAAGAAATAGAACCCAAATCCAGTGTCCCTACGAAGTTCATTTTCGTTGAACTCCGAATTCTCTTCATTCATTTTAAGCCAGAATTCTCTTCTAAAATACAACCCCTAATGTCGTAGATTGAATCATTATTTTTCAACAAAAAACCCCCCAAAATGTCTTCATCTGGTAGATCAAAATACGGATTGAAAGTACCTTAAGAAAATACAATTTGAAAGCGAAAAACACGATCAAATGATAATGTCATTCACTTTATTTGGAAAGCTAAACATGTGCATAAGAGAGAGAGAGAGAGAGAGAGAGAGAGAGAGAGAGAGAGAGAGGGAGGGAGGACTTCACCTGCATGGTTTCGAGGGGCAACAAAGAACAATTACATTTTGCTGGAATCAAGCCAATTGAACGGATTGTACAAAAAAACTCGTACAACGAAATCTATGTGAACAAATAGGACGCGCACAATGTACTAATTATATCAGTTTGCATGGCTCTGCATTTCAAGTGAATGTTTAGTCAGAAGGTAATAAATTCATTGATATATTAGATAAAGAAGTTGCATACTATTTAAAAAGGTAAACACAACAAAAAAAACTCTTAGATTGAAAAGAATACACAAACCGAAATTAAATCACCTACAATCCAAAGACGAAGCATTTAGCAGCAACTTATAGTTCAAAGGTGAAAACAACCTCTATGGTCCACCGCCCCATCTACTAATCAACTCTTTGCACTAATGTAAATGGAAAAAACAAATATAGAAATTAATTTAATATAAGCTACCTTGCCTACTACCTGAAAGTGCTTGCTGGTCAAAGAGAAATAGAAAGGAAAAAGAGAGTGAAACACCTTCTGCAGTTGTGGTTCTTAACTCATAGAGAATAGATGATCAGCCTAAGTTGGTTTAAAAGTCGTTGTAGAATATTAATGAACATTTTAGTGGGGTTTTCTACTTTTTGTTCCACCTTAATCCAATGTATTAACTTACCATCTAATATAGCCGACAACTCCAAACCTATTTCACCTCCATTCAGCATCACATCACATATCTCACCGCTCAATGATCTCTTTATATCTCCCTACAAATATGTTATTTTTACTTGATTTTTGTATGGCTCCCATAAGAGTGATATACACTTAAACATTGTTCTATATTGAAGATAAATCACATAAATAAAGATACCAAATTAAAATAACCTTCCAGCGAAGAAAACCACCTGTAAGGAATATGTCGACTTCTTGTTGAATTTTTCGATACCTTTTAGCCAAACTGAAACCAATAATATAACCCTAATAAGTGCAAAAACAGAATAAAGTTAATTAACGAAGAAAGGAAACTGGAGGGTTGAAACATCACAGATCAAATAAATGTCAGTACCTGATTAGCTTTTCCACCAAGACCCATGAGAATGCTATCTTTTCATATACCGCTGCAAAAATCCTTTTCTAGTTTTCTGTGTAGAACAAAAGATAAATTTTCACGTCATAAATTAAATATATGTAGAAGATGAAATAAGAAATACCATTCTTAAATTGAATTTCTTGACAAACTCACCACGACACCACCCTTAATCCACTCGAGAACCTTCACCCACCTTTGCAGCAATTGTGTTCTTAATCGTGGATATGATTCTTAACCTACGGGCGCAGGTAAGTTTTGAAATTGCAATTTGGTGACTGAAATCCCTTTGACATCCTTTTTCCTACTTTAAATTAGATTTACAGAAAACCGATTCAACTTCAGGGAGGACTACTAAAATCCTTGTGACATCTGAGATTCATTTTTATGTTCAGAGAAACCGACGAGAGACGAAGGCGAACTCAATTAAATTCGGGAGAAACATTTGGGCATCTCGAATGCCAAAATTCAAAAAATCTCTACAAACCTGCTTTTTATGGGACCTATAATGCCACATCATAAAAACCTCAAAAAGAAAAAATCTCATCTTTTTCTCCACAATCCAAAAACTTCTAAATAGCTGTTTTATGGACTCTACATTCCTAACCATAAAATTACATATCTTTTATTAAAAATATAAATTTCTATTAAAAAATTAATTAATTTTTTTTTTTTTTTAAAAAGGAGCAGTACCGTGAAATCGGTGCCGCTTTTTATGGAATTGAAAAAATGCATGCTCAATTGGGAGAGTTTTCTTTTGCAGGTTTTCAATTGGAAAACCCATAAAGAAAGCTCTCACCGTGGCTGCCCTTAGTCTTTTTAAAGTTGTTAGGGATTAGGTTGTTTTTGTCATTTTTCTTTTTTCTCTATAATAATTTCTATGAAGTGCTCGCTCCGTTCTATTATAAATTTCACATAGAAATAAAATACTTTTCACTATTAGATTATTCAAGAATCTGATGTTTTTATTTTATGATATTTTCATCTAATTTTTATGCCGTCTTTCGTTGTTTGGTTGAACTTCATACATTCTTTTTTTTATGCACAAGAAATCAACGAACCATTATGGTACTAGTATGGTTGTTGAAGGCAATTTTGGCAATGGTAAGTCTTTGAAATATGAGCAAAATTTCCTGTTTCTCAATTTCATAAGCGCGCTTAATAGCTACATCCGGCAAAGAGAACAAGCCCTTCTTCTTAGGTTGCATTTGGATGGGATTGTTTAGATTTGGGAAGAGGATTTAATTAGTGGAACACCCAATTTCAAATGACTCAATCAAGGATGAATTTGAAATTCTCCAAAATGACTCCAAAAATAGTTATCAAGAATTTGAAACCCATTATAGAATGACTTCATCTAAATAATCTAAATTAACTTGTTATTATGGATTTTCAAATCCCTAGCTCAAAATTTATGAATCCAAATGGAGCATTAAAGTTGTATTTGGATGGAAGAATTTAGATTTAGATGGATGATTTGAGTAACGACTTCTAAAAAAAATAATTTTGAAATCTATTAAAATAACTCATAAAATAGCTCCAAAATATGAGCTCCAGGATTTGAAATCTATTGCATATGGTTTGTGATTACACAAACAAAATCACCCAAACAAAATCAATTGTTATTGATGAGAAATCGACCCAATTTAAACCTGTCTTTTATTGGCCCATTAATGTTTATACTCCAAGGCCCAGCCTAATGGCTAGCATGTTGCCAGTCCACTCGTATTTCGTATTCGGGTTCTTCAGTCGGGTCTTTTGGCACCAATTATAGATGTTCGCGGATCCTTGGGATCTTGATCTTGGCTGTCTATTTTTAAGGCATTAATTGATTTTGGTCCTCCATCTTACCTATATCACACTCTTGTTGGCCAATATGAAGATTCCTCAATCACAAAAATCGATTTAATGTGATTCGATCAATCCATAGTAGGATCTTGAATCATAATGCGTATTGAACATGAACTGATTAATTTGTACAAAAACAAAGAAAAATGATTGACCGCCGGCGTTCTTTTAAAATCTTTTGCAGAAATTCTACGCTCCAAACCTTCAAGCGTTCTTCTATTTTGTGAAGTTAAATGTGATCAGGCTCAAAACTTCAAAATCATTCTGGAGCAATATTGCAGGGCTTCAGGCAGAAAATAAACTTTGATAAGTCTTCAGTGTTCTTCAGTGTTAATACAATTCAGGAAAAGAGAAAAGACATGTGTGCAATCTTGAATGGGATGCGAGGGACACGTGAAGATTAAACATTTGGTATTGCCATTAACGGTTGGGAGATCCAAAATAAGGTGTTGATTCTTTGTTGAGGTGGCTAAAAATAGAGTGATGAATTGGAAGTCCAATTTTTTGAGTTTGGTGGGGAGAGAGGTGTTGATTAAGTCAAGATTTTTGTGCACTATCTAACTACATAATGTCATGTTATAAATTTCCTTGTGGGATTTATGATGAGTTAAATAGGATTATTTCAAGATTCTAGTGGGGGCTAGGGAGGAGGGAAGCCAAAATGCACTGGATTAATCGGGAGAAGATGACTTGGCCTAAGGAGGAAGAGTAGATGGGGTTTCGGGGTATTGGATTGTTTAATGATGCTCTATTAGCCAAACATTATGGATGATCATTACACAACCTAATTATGTAGTTGGTAAACTTCTCGAGGCTAAATATTTTCTTGGAGAGGAGTTTCTTAATTCACTATAAAACCTACTAATTCATGGATGTGGAAGAGTTTCTTGAAAGCAAAGTATGTTTTGGAGCGGGGCCATAGATACCAAATAGCTAATGGGAAATCTACAAGAGTGTGGGAGCACCCCTGGATCCCGAATTTCCATTCTACAATTCCTAAGGGAATCAGGTGGAGTGGGGAGATGTTGGGTCGTGAACTTCGCGGGATGGGGGAAAGAGTGGAATGTTGACGCTTCATTAGTTGTTTGATTCTCGGGAGATTGAGGCCATCCATAACATTCCTATATCTTTGTGATAAGGGAGAGATGTGATCTTTTAGAAGCTTACTTCTAATAAGAAGTACTCGATTCATTCTCGCATATCGGACTTTGTGCAATAGTAAAACTCATGCTTTGGATAATTGTGAGGGAGTTTAGGGAGAGAGAATAGGAGAAAATGCTTTGGAAGAGAATTTGGAGCATAAAGATTAAAGCCCGATCAAACACTTCATTTGGAAGTGTTTCCATAATGTTTTGCTGTCATGAGTTCATTGGGAAAGAGAGGAATGAAGGTGGATATTACTTGTGGATGGTTTGGGGAAGAAGAAGAGAATCTAGACCACTTGAGTTTTCATCGTGCAATGGCTAAAATGATATGGAATATCACACCGGTGAACTAGGAAGGACTCTACCATAAAAACTTGACCCGCCCAGGGAATGGTGGCGGCCGGTTTGACTTGATTGCCTTGGAATCCTGTTGATCGAATTAACTTGTCTACTTACTTATTGTAGTGGTTATGGAAAACTAGAAATATGTGGCAATTTCAAATGGTTCGGATTCCCGAGGTGGATTTGGTCTCATTGGCTCGGAGCGAATGGATGGAGTTTAAAGTCGCAACTTAGTTGGTTTATAAGATATTCTTAGGGGTTGTTACCCGAGTTGGAATCTTTCTTATGTTTTGGCATTCCTTTGATGGGCTTGTTGGTTGTTTTGAAGTGTTGTGCAGCCATCTTTTGGCGTTTTTTGGTGCTTTGGTTTGTAATTTTACAAGGACCCTAGCTTCTGTTTGGTTTGGTTTGTGCCACAATTGTTGGTGGTTTTCCTCCTTTGGATGTATTGTTCCAGGGTGGCTTTTTGTATGGCAAGTGTGCTTTGATGTGAATATGATTGAGTTTATTAGTATAAAATCTATTGTTTTTGGTAAAAAAAAAAAGAAATCAATTGTTATTGTAGGTCCCAAGGGGTGTGAGTAAGGTTTAGAAGGGGGGTTGAATAAACCTTACCAACTTTTTCATTTTAGTCCTTTTAAAATATTACAGAGTTAAATACACAGCTAAGTCCTTGAGGGACAAATAAGTTAGTTAACCAAATAGAGTTAGCCACTCAACAGGACTCGATTGAGTGTTGATAGAATAACTCAACTGTTTAGTCTAAACCTTAACTTGGCCGTGATGAGATTTTCAAATGGAAGACTTAACACCCCATGAATTTGGTTTAACTTTATTTTAAACACTTGATTTTAGCACTTTGTTAATTATCGGTTGGATAGCAAATTATCAAAGAGATATAAAGTGTTATGCGAGAATTAAAATCTTTGAAATGTAAGTGACACAATAATTTTTATAGAGGTTCAAGATGGGGTAATTCTTCTACTCCTATCTTCTCCAACTCCTGGAGGAATCCACTAAGTATTAATCAGTACAAAGTGGTTATCGGTCAAATACAAGTCTTGATCACACAAATGGTGACTTGATCCTTTGGGACTCGATCCGAGATGCCTTGGTCACACAAATTGCTTCTCGTCCGACTCGCTTCTTCACGGGCGCTTGCCTTGCTACTTCACTCACTTGCTCAAGCTTCTTGGATTTGATCACGAAGCCCTCTAATAACTTGAGACTCGGTTCGACCTTGAACCTTTCCACAATCCTCCTTGGAATGTAGACCCCTTTTGATTCTTCAAAAGTTTCCTCTTCAACAGTTCTGATTGTCTTTCCTTCACTTGGTGTTGGATCGATTTCCTTCGAGAGTTAGGCTTGAGGATTTTGCTTGAATAACTTGAGAGTAAATTGCAGAGTTCTGATTCTTAGTAATTGCTTGAATGTTCGTGTTCGGGTAACCTCCTCTCAATGAGATTCCTCGATCTTTTATAGTGAACTTTCAAAAATCGCCCGTTGAAGAGATAGGTGATTTTCAAAAGTCACTTGTGTTCGTTGGCTTGTCTTGTTGCGTCTTTGATGTTGACATTTCCTCGTATTAAATGAATGTTCACTTTTCGAGTCGACACGAGGTGCGATCTTCCCATTGGTTTATTCCTTTTGCACGCTTCCTGGGATCAACACTTTCGGACATGGCAAAGATGGAAGTATTACTTATTTAAGTAAGCTTCTTGACTTACGTAACGGATTCTTTTCGCTTGTCTTGACTTGACCGAGCTTCTCTAACTTCCCAGGTGACTTCGAGTTAGCTTCCAATCAATGGATGACTCATCCGTCACTTCAACTTGAGACTTGGCTTCTTGAGTTGACTTGACCGACACTTCACACGATGTATCTCAAATGATACTCCTTCATCGAGTTCTTGACTTCTCCTCCTTGCCATACTCGGTTGTTTCACAATGAGTCTTCATTTCGATCTTGATTGACTTCTTGTATATCCAGGCATAGGCGACTTGACTCACTCATAACCCTATCTATTACAATGCAAATTACAAGGAAAATGGGGTGCCAACTTTCTAGTCTAAGTTTTACATGGCATTCATCAAAATCTAAACAAGAAATTTCCTAACAATTTCCCCCTTTTGATGATGCCAAAACTTAAAACATACATACAAAATGTAAATAGCAAAGATACATACGATACAATGTAGAAAGCGAGAATGTATGCGTAGAATCAATCTTTTTATTGATCATATCATTCTTGTTCTTTACACAAATGTTTACAATGTGTATCATAGCAAACATAGCATTCTATATATAAGCAAAAGTATAGAAATTCTGATTTCATATTCAACGTCTGAGAAGACTTACATACATATGTATTTACAACAAAAATACATGAAGGGGTGACAACAACACTTCATCGCCTTCGCCGCTTCCTTCTTTCTTTCTTCTTCACTCTGTCCCTCTCGCTCTCTTTCTCTTCTTTTCATCTTGATTGCCTTCTTTTTCTCGTATGCTCTCTTTGCAAAGATCGCTCTCTTTCTCTTTCTTTCTTGCCTTTCTTCCCACAACCGATCTTGCCTTGTTTTCTTCTTCAATTCTTTTGACATAGTCAAGATTCTTCCTAGCCACTTCCCGGTTGGCTACTTCATCATATTTAGCCCAAGAGATCCTTCACTTCTTGCCCGGATCTACATATTCAATGTTTTTGGGTGGAGGTCTAGGTTGAAAACCTCCGCCTCCACCACTCCTTCCTCTTCCTCTCGGGCGTATATTGTCTCGAGTCTTCTTTTTGCCACCAATGGCTACTTGTAGTCTCGCCTATCGCCTTCTTCACATAGCTTTAGACCCTTCTCCCAATACAAGTCTCGAGGCTTGGGCTATGGACATATTTTTGAAGTATCCCTCGATTCGAGCGTTTTGAATTCTTCCACTGATCGTGGCTCGTCTCCGTCGTCTGGAATGGCATCTGTGTCTTTTCCTGCCGGAATGCCTCCGTATTGTTTCAATATATCCATCACACGGGCATCCATTTTTCCTTCGACCTCCTTCATCCCTGCTTCTACGATTTTTCTCTTCTCAGACATAGGTACAACAGAGTGTTGGAGCGGCAGAGTTACTGGAAGTTTGTTGATTATGTCAGCTGTGACAAGGCCTTGTTGAGGGGTTTCAGCAAACATTAGAGTCATATCTTTTGAACCTTCCCCCTCAACTGCTTTTCCCTTTTCTTTCTTCTGTTCTTCAACTGTTTTCTTCTTCTTCTCAACAGCTGCGTCCTTCTCTTTCTCATCCGCTGACCCTTTCAACATCTTCAGGTATTCCTCTTCCCCCTTTTTGGCATCATCAAAGGAGAGAGGAACCCCTGGGAACATGCCAGCAAGCATAAAATCTAGGCGGCTAATAGCTGAGTTTTGCTTGGAGTCTGCTGCGGAGTATGCTGTACGAAATTCTGAGCGGGTGGCTTTGGATTCGGCTGCCACCAGCTTCATTTCAGCCATGAGAAGATCAATTTGTTATTCATATTTTCCTCTACGCGCAAAAAAGTTCTTTCTTGTGAAATTCTAGCAAAGAATTCCATTTCGGTGTTGTGGGAGGCAATCACAATATTTTCTTGCATCCTCCTCTTCATGTCGGCAAGATTATCGCGCTCCGGATCAACATTTTATTGTACAATGCCTTGAAATATCCGACTTGTTCTAGTCGCGTTGTCTGTTCTTTGTTGACACCATTCCCCGATTCTAATCACTATTCCGCGACGGTAGTAAGATTGGCATCCTGTTGTCCATCGCATATCCAATGTGGCCTGGTGTCGTTTTCTATCTTCTCAATCTCTGCAAAGATTGTCTTGAAGACCTCTCGTACCTCATTTGTCACCTCGGTCTCGGTTGGCGGCCAAGCAAGAAAGATCAAAATCAAAGTCCGTTGGGACGATAGTATCGTGGGAATAATCGGGTCGGTCGGCGTTGAAGCGTCGTTGCTCTCAGCCGTTTCTTCATCAAGTTCAGGCACTCAATAGAGAAAGGGAAAGTTTCTTCAAATGCATCATCACGGACATATGGTATAGATTCCACCGTTACTCGTGCTGTGATGTGCCCGGTTGAGTGGAGTCTCTGCGCAGCTTTGGGAGCCTGTGCGGATGACTCGATTTGGGGGCCTTGGTGAGTGGTTTGGCCACCGACCGAGCCTCACTTTGTCTTAATAGCTTCTTCACCTCGATGGGTTCTCGCTAAATGAATTTGTTGTTCCTCACCGCACCATCAAGCGTCATCGGAAGATGATGAGTCTTGAAGGCTTGGCTCATCATCAAAATTGAATGATTGACGAGTAGCCTTGAGGGTCCGGCTTGCTCGTGCTTGGTAGAACGCCCTCACCGAGTCATTTTGATGTGCGGTTAGGGTAGACTCAACCTTCATCTGCGGATCCCAGGAAGGTTGTATCGGGATCATCCTGGGAGTCATGAAGAGCGCGATTTCCTCCTCGAATTAGCAATTATGGTTTGAGGAATGCTCTTATCTCCTTGATTTTTACCTAGGAAGTCTCAACCTCCCTTAGGCCTTCATTACCTCCCCGCAGTCTCAACTGCGGCGGGGCCTTGTACAATCCCTTCGACAGCGCACTGTCTTAGGGTCTTCTGCGATGGCATCCACAAGAGTCTCAACTCCGTGGATTGCACTTTCATGCCAGTGTTAACTCCTGGGGCGATCCATCCCGTGCCTCGACTACATCGGCGCGTCCTCGGCAAAGCGGTTGGCACTTCACCGAGACAGACTCAATTGTCCGACTCGTGGTGACAACTTGTTGTGTTTCCTTTTCTTGTTCCTTCTCCACTTCGCCTCCTAGATTCATGGTGGAGTCATTTGCGTATCCTCCAACCTAGCCGGTGGAGGAAGTTTCCCCCTCTGGCGCACCCGAGAGTGACTTAGGGTGGGGTCACTCTGCTCCAGGACTCACTGTTTCCTTTGAGTGTTCAAATAAAGGGCGGGTGGGTGCGACACCTTCAACGAGGGGTTGGCTCGACTTGGGTCCCCAAGTTCCCAATTTCATCGCCCGGTCCCCTAGATCCGTTCTCTCGAGTGAGTGGGGAAGTGGTTGCGACAATGATTTGTGGCGACCTGGCACTACCACTCCCAACGGATCAATTTCAGTGTGATTTGGAAGACTCTCCTGGTCCTTCCATCACCAAGCTTTCTCATGCATTATTTTGGATTCCAAAGATGGCTTCTGCATATCCAATTTTTCCTTTCTTTGCAACCGGATCCATGCCCTCATCACTTTCACTCGAAAGAGCATCGATGTGAGGATGAGTGTGATCACTAGTTCGATAAGAAGAGGACAAATGTTGGCCTTCTCACGAGCCTCTGCGTCCTCAAATTTGCTCTAGCCTTTTCGTTTTCTTTTTTCCGAATTTGCGGCATATTGATGCAATTATCCTCATCAAGGGCTTGCAATACAATATCGACTTCAAGAAACCTCAAGAGTTCCTCTTCTTCCTCGATAAACTTGGGATGTTCAAACTGCTCCCTAGAGTGACTCAACTTCCATTTCCTCCATTTTCGCAGACGATTTTGGATTTCTCGGATACAATGGAGAGTACATAATTACATCATCATCTTCATCCTCTCCCTGTTGCCCTTCTTTTTCGTAAATGGAGAGTAGCAAACTCTGCGCCCTACACCCTCAGCGCGTCTGTCACGCAGTGGAGATACAATCCCGTCGACAGGGGATTCTCGCTATCTCAGTACGCTTGTTCTCACTGCTCTGTCCCACACTGGGGTCTTCAACTTGCCTCTGCTGATCGCCTTCAGCAGATTTGGCGGTTTCATCAAGCACTTCTGGAGACTGCACCTCTTCCGCAGTCTCAGTGATTTGCTCCAGCTGAGTTGCAGACTCAGCCGTCTTCTCAAGCTCCGAGATCTTGGTGAGTCTTCTCCTTCTCTTAGTTTTCACCAGAGGAATGTCTGGTTCTACTTCCTCCGGTTCCTCGAAGGTAAAGGCCTTTGGAGTTGCCTTAGAGGCACCGCTTTCTTTCGCCTTGGCGATCCTCTTCTTCTTCATTCCCGGAGAAGGTATTAAGGATTCCTTCTCCACCGCGGCTGCGAGGACAGAGACACGGCCGGAGGGGCAGGGTGACTCCTACTTGTAGGGGCAGGTGGGGTTTTCTTTGTTGTTTTTGGCGGTCTTCTTCTTTCCAATTTGCATGGGCAGCTTTCTTCTTCTGGAGAAGAGGCAACAATACCGTGTCCTCGTGGTCACCGATTCCCCTAATCGTGTCCGCCCGCTTGGCGTATGCTCTCTTCTCGGGCTCCGCATAAGTTGGCCCGAAACATCTTCTTGTTAACATGGAATGATTTTCCATGTCGAAGGGGAACACCCTTCACCTCCATTAGATGGCCAATGACTAGGCCATAGCCCAGTGATCCTCCAAAGGATCCATCCTCTTTGAAAGACTTGTTGCCAATGTTCTGGCAAAGTCTGCTGTAGATGAATTCAGCCCAGTTAATCTTCTTCTCTTCCATGATCGCAGCCATGACGATCAGTTTGGTTTTGGATAGCTGATTGAAGCTTCCAAACTTCATATCCACACATTTTGCGACGATATCCATTAACTTGTGATAATCGTCCTTCAGCAGCTTCTTGTCAGCTGTGTATACCACTTTCGCAGCACATTCTGGTCTGGCCACTTCCTTCCATGCAGCAGCCAAATTTACATCAGCCTCAAATATCTCCGGCACACCTTCCGACGGCAGCAAACAATGCTCCGCTAGATCTTCAAAGAATGATTGTAAGATCCTTCCCGTGAATAGAGGATTTGATGCCCTCGTCATGAACTTCAGCATTCACGTAGAACTGTGCTACTTCTTCAACATAGGTCATCTGAAACTCCATCGCGAGAAAGGGTTTTAGTCCGGATTTCTCGATTTTATCAGCAATCGTTTTCAACAAGGGTTTCATCGAACCCTGTTTAATCATCCCTTCAAAATCCACTGTTGAACCGGTGTGGATTTGCTTGCCTAGCTTAGTGAAATCATAGGTTGATGCCATTTTTATAATTTTTTCCGATCGAAACTTGACGAACTTGCTTTGAAGACAGTAGGGTTTTGAGAAAAAAATGTGTTCTTTGCTTTGGAAAGATGAACAGTTTAAGTGAGAGAAAACTGAACGAAAGAGTATATAAGGGTATGAAAGGGCGTGTTTTCGGATTTTGAAATATTGATCAAGATCAACGGCTCGAGTTAGCACGTCTCATTTGCATTTAATTGCTCGCATTTAATGTGGCAACATTTATATCCAATCATATGCTTATTGTGCACTTTTGATTATACCCGTCATTATTACTTACGACGTCATCCTTAAAAACATTCCCGCTCATTAAAAACGACCGCGTTTTTTTTCACTTAGCTCATAAATGACTCGACTTACTCCTTAACTTACTCAAATTCTTCTTATCTTTATTCATATAGTGACTCAAATTTTGTCATTAACTCGATACAACCGACTTTCCGATACTACCGGTTCACTTGGTGATTTATGAAATTTGCTCTGTTTTCATCTTTTCATGTTTCATCTCTCCTCAATGAGTCTTCCGAGTGTCAATTCACTCAATTAACCCTAGCTCATGCTTAAGCTCTTCAAATCTTGATTCGAGATAGGGGCTTTGTAAATATGTCGCCTAACTCATTTGCTCGGTTGAGATGTATTCCAAAGTGATGTCTTTCTTTTCAACATGATCTCTTATGAAATATATGACATCAATGTGCTTTGTTCTTGAATGCAACACATGATTCTCGAGTGATTGCAATAAGCACTTGTGTTATCACACATAATTGGAATCTCTTTCTCTTCAATTTCATAATCTCTCACCGTTGTCTCATCCATAAGACTTGGGCACAACAGTGCCAAAAGAATGTACTTTGCTTCAAATGTGGATGTGGCTATTGAATTTTGCTTCTTGCTAAACCAGAAACCAATCTGTTTCCAAGCATTTGACATGTACACGAAGTACTCTTCCCCGTCAACCCTACATCCAACATAGTCGAGTCCGAATAACCAATAAGCTTGAATCCACCTTCCTTTGGATACCATAAGCCGACTTCCTGGCATCCCTTCAAATATCTTAGGATTCTCTTAGTTGCATCATGTGTCTTTCCTTTGGAGCAGATTGAAATCTTGCACATACACCTACTTGCAAAGGTGATGTCGGCTTGCTGTTTGTTAGATAGAGCATGATCCAATAAGTGCTCAGATCCGGTTTGATCCACAGGCTTGCCATCCGCATCCATGTCCATCTTGACGCCGTATTCAATGGTATCACGTAAGACTTCTCTTCCATACCAAATTTCTTCATTAGGTCTCTCGGTGTACTTTGTTTGACTTATGAAGGTTCCATTCTTCACCGCTTTAACTTGAAGTCCTAAGAAGAATGTCGCTCTCCCATCATGCTCATTTCAAATTTGCCTTGCATGAGGTTTGAGAACTTATCACACAGACTCTTTTGTTTGTGGATCCAAAAATGATATCATCCACATATATTTGAACAAGCGATACTCTCTTCATCTTGAATTCTCAAGAGTGTTCTATCTACTTTGCCTTTGGTGAATCCATTATCTCTGTCGAAATTGAGATAATGTATCATACCATGCTCTAGGTGCTTGTTTCAATCCATATAGAGCTTTCTTGAGCTTGTACATCTTATCTCCAATGGCCTTCTGCTCAAAACCTGGAGGTTGCTCAACATAGACTTCTTCTTCCAACAATCCATTTAAAAATGCACTTTTCACATCCATTTGATATACAATAAAGTTCTTGTGTGCGATAGGCAAGAAACATCCTTATTGCTTCTAATCTTGCAACATGAGCAAATGTTTCATCAAAATCTATTCCTTCTTCTTGGAAATACCCTTTGGCTACCAATCTTGCTTTGTTTCTTACCACGATCCTTCCTCATTCATCTTGTTTTTACAAAACCCATTTTGTGCCAATAACATTTTGATGGGTTGGTCTTTGCACCAATTCCCAAACCTTGTTTCTTTCAAACTAATTGACTCTTCTTGCATGGTTTGAATCCAATGTGTATCATTCAATGCTTGGGACACATATTTTGGCTCTATTTGGGAAATAAAACAAGTGAACATTGCTTCTTGTTGAGCTCGGATCTGGTTCTTACACCATCTCTTACATCTCCAATAACTAGCTCGGTGGATGGTCTCTCGGCCATCTCACATCGGGTTGGAGTAAATCACTGGGTTTAGTCGTCTTTGCACCGTGTTGTCTTGAGCACTCTCTCATCATCACTTAGTCCGCATTTTTCCAATTTGTCTTTGAGATTCAACTATCTCATCTTCATCTTGATTTATTATTCCACTTGACTTGGACATAAGGACTCTTCGCATAGTTGGTGATTCAAATTTATCGCCTAACTCTTCAATGTCTTCTCCATTTACATTAGGTTCATCAAAAACCACATGGATAGACTCTTCTATGACCATAGTCCTCTTGTTTATCACTCTATAGGCTTTGCTTTGAGTATCCCAAAAGATACCTTCATCGGCTTTAGCATCAAAAGCCTTTAGATTATCATTTCCATTGTTGTGGATGAAGCATTTACATCCAAATATTCTAAAATATGCAACATTTGGCTTTCTCCTGTCCAAATCTCATAGGGAGTCTTTGTCACTGTCTATTGATCATGAATCTATTTTGAGTATAGCATGCGGTGTTGACAGACTTGACCCAAAATCTTTTAGGCGATCCGGCTTCAAACTAACATTGTCCTTGCGGCTTCCTTGAGAGTCATGTTTCTTCTTTTCAGCTACTCCATTCTGCGTGGAGTCCTTGTTTGCAGATAATTCATGAGCAATACCATTTTCAACACAATACTTTGAGTTATTATCCCATTGACAAACTCGGTTCCTCTATCGATCTTATCTTAATAATGGTTTGACTCTTCTCATTTTGAACTTTTTTCATCGATTGAGGTAACTTCGCAAAGTTTCCTTCTTTTTACACATGAAGATTGTCCATGTATATCTTGAATAATCATCCACCACCACTAGGGTGTATTTCTTTCCACTTATGCTAGCTGGCTCAATCGGACAAAATAAATCCATATGCAACAGATGCAATATTCTTGTTGAAGATGGACTTGACTTCTCTTTGAATGATGATTTGATCTGCTTTCCCATCTGGCATGCATCACAAACACTTTCCTTCTTGTACACTGAGTCTGGCAATCCTTTTATTCCTTGCAAGCTTTTTAATTGTCTTGAAATTCAGGTGACTCGACTTCTTGTGCCACAAACAACTTGATTCATTGTACTCTTTGCTAGCAGACAAGTGCTTGGTGTGGCATTGACCAATCTACCACATACATGTTCTTTTGTCTGCGGATCCTTGTAACACTACTTCATTTGATTCATGTCTTTGATTTGGCACACTCCCATATTGAATCCAACATTATAGGCCTTGTCACAGAGTTGGTGATGCTTAACAAGTTAAAGTTGAGGCCTTCAACGTATGCAACATCTGTGATTTCTAATCCATTTTTCTTGATGGATCCATGCCTCTTATTTCCCACGAGCTTCATTTCCTCAAATATGATTTTTGCACCTCTAATCTCCTTGAATTTTGACAAATTTTTCTTGTTTCTGTCATGTGTCCGAACACCCACTATCCATGTACCAGGTTCCTTGGCACTCACTGCTTCCCGAACACCGCAATCGGGAAATCGCTTTTAGGTACCCATACTTGCTTGGGTCCCGAGGGGTTAGTCTTTGTAAGATGATCCAACCAACCTTAGCCAAATGATCGACTTTAAGAGGTTGTCATCTATCTGTGCCATAATCATAATTCACTTTGGCAAATTGCTTGGGGGCTTTAGGTTCATACAAAACGCTCTCTTTTGTTTGTATGTCTGTGTGTGTGGTTTAGCAATTGCCTTCTTTGGGTAGTTGTGATATTTAAGAGTGTAGTGCTTGGGTGCATATGTGTGGCGATGATAGCTCTTTTGCCTTTGGAATGACCTTTGATGAGTTCTAGGCCTTTGCCATTTTGGCATATATTCCATAGGTCTTTCTTTGATATTTCACATTATTCCAATCGACTTGGCTTGGGTAGTTTCTACCATTCCCATCATTTGTGTTCTTTTGATAGAACTTCCGGGGATTCTCGTAGCTTTGTTTCTTCTTCACAAAAGTACTTCTGTTTGGAGTTTGCTTTGAGTCACTCTGTTTGATTTCTTCTCACCGTCCTCTCAAATACTCAATCGGCTTTTTCTTTTTCTTTATATCCAAGGTCAGTTTGTTTGAGATGCTTGATTTGAAGATCCTTTTTCCAACATCACTCGGGAGTTTGACTGTGCACAAAGGAATTGAATCCTATGCTGTCTTGTCTCCATACTCTTTTTGGCTCATAATAAGGTCATCCAATGATTTAGATGCCTTAGTGAATGAAGCAATCACATTTTTGAGATCATTTTCTCTCTTTTCTATAGCAGCTATCTCTGCTATTAGTTTAACATTCTCAGCCTTCAGCTCTTTATTCTCATCAGCTATGTGACTTAGAGTACTCAGCTCCTTAGTCACCGTGAGTTTTGGCTTTGGGCCGTTTTCCTCATTTAATAGTGTGTGTGAGGACTTAATGTGCTCAAAGTCTTTCATCATTTTGCGTAATGAATCATAAAGATCGATGGGTGATGAAGTGTGTGTGTCACAATCACTATCACTAGAATCGAGTGAGATGAGTTATAGTGTACCTCATCTTGTTAGGAATTTTATTGTTTAGATTTTGATGAATGCCATGTTAAACTTAGAATAGAAAGTTGGCACCCCAATTCTTGTTGTAAAATGCATTGTAATGAATAGAGCTGGCCCGTGAGTCAAGACAACGCCTACGCCCTAACATGCAAGAAGACAATCAAGACTGGAAGGAAGACTACTGTTGTGAGACAATTTGAGTATGGCAAAGAAGAGTAGACGGGAACACTATCAAGAAGAAGCGGTGAGATGCAACGGTGAGTGGAGCATCGGTCAAGTCAACTCAAGAAAAGCCAAGTCTCAAGTTGAAGTGATGAGAAGAGTCATCCATGATTGGAAGTCGACTCTAAGTCACCTGGGAAAGCAAGGAAATGCGGTCAAGTCGAGATAATCGTAAAAGAACCGTTGCCGAAAATCAAGAGATTTACTTAAACAAGTAATATCTCCATACAACCTTTCTTGGAGTGCTCGGTCCCTGAAGCGTGCAAAAGAATGAACCAATGGGAAGCACGACACCGTGTCGAACTCGAAAAGGTGAAAAGAATAATTCATACGAGGAAACGGCAATTCCAAGAATCGCAAGCCAACGACGCAAAAGTGACTTTCAAAAATAAGCTATCTCTTCAACGGGCAAATTTTTGAAAGTTCACTATAAAAGGCCGAGGAGTTAGTTTGAGAAAAGGATGCATGAATGACACATACGTGAGATATACAAGCACATTAGAGAAATCAAAACAATCTCAATCCTCAAGCCTACATTCAAAGTACATCAATCCAACACTTACCGTGAAGGAAAGAGAGCTTCAACCATTGAAGAGGAAACCTTTGAAAACAAGGGTCTACTTTCCGGGAAGGATTGTAGAAAAGTTCAAAGTTGAACTAAGTCTTAAGCATTTGGAGGGCTTCGTGATCAAATCCAAAGAGCTTGAGCAAGTGAGTTTGTAGTAGCAAGCGGTGCCCTGTGAAGAAGCCGAGTCGAACGAGAAGCCGGTGAGTGATCAAGGCGTCTCAGGATCGAGTCCCAAAGGATCAAGTCGGCCGTTGTGATCAAGACTTGTATCCGGACTGTTACCACTTTGTAAACGATCATTACTTAGTGGATTCCTCCGGGGTGAGTAGGAGAAGAGAGGAGTAGAAGAATTACCCCATCTTGAACCTCTATAAAAACTTTCTTTGTGTCATTTACATTTCAAAGATTTAAATTCTGCACTTTTAATTGCTTATATCTGTGATAAATTTGCTATCCATTTGATAATTTACAAGTACTAAATCAAGCTCTAATATCTTGCTTAATCAAACTTAAGGGTGTTAAGTCTTCCCATTTGAAAATAAAACCACAAATGAGTTAAATTGTAGCTAACAATGAGTTACTCCATCAACGGCTCAAATGAGTCTGTTGAAAGATTAACTCTCTTGAGTGACTAATTCGATTGTCCCTCAAGGGACACAGTACATGTGTAGAATTAACTCAGTAGATTTAAAAGGACTAAATCGAAAATTTGGTAAGGTTTATTCAACCCCCCTTCTAAACCTTACACTTACACCCCTTGGGACCTACAAGTGGTATCGGAGCGGTTGGTTCATTGAACCCTCCGCATTTGTTCTTGAACTAGATCTCCAAATTTTTCAAAGTCCGCTTTAGTACTTAAACTTTCAAAACTCTTTTTATTAAAAAATCATTATCATGGAAGCAAATCTAACACGCATCCCTATGTTCACCATTGAAGAATTTGATGATTGGAAAATTCGTATGCGAGCTCATCTATCGGCATTACATGATGAGATGTGGATAGTGATAGAAGATGGGCTTCTACAAATATTAAAGGTGAACACATTTGTATGAAGAGTTGCGGTGAAGGAGAAGAAGATCTTTGCTCCCGGACGATCATGGTTGAAAAACCAAGAAGCGAGTGGACAAATGATGACAGAAAAAGATACAACCTGGATAATGTAGCCAAGGACATCCTCTACAAAACCTTGGACAAAGCCATGTTCAACAAAGTCAAATCATGCAAAATCGCTAAAGAAATGCAGGACAAGTGACATTGATTTGTGAAGGCTCGTGAGCAAATCAAAGAAAACAAATTATCGATGAGTTGTCTGAAGTTTGAAAATTTCAAAATGATCTCGGGAGAGAATCGGATCAACTGGATGCTCGGTTCGAAATCACAAATGAGTCATCTACACTTGGAAAGGAATATACACGAAGAAATGTGTATGAAGATCCTAAAAGTCTTCCAAATGAATGGGAAATGAAGGTCATGGCACCGAGACATTCCATGGACCTATCAAAGACATCCAACCATGAACTATTCTCGGACCTCAAAGCCTATGAGTTTGAGCTGAGAAGAAAAGACCGAGGAAGAGACAATTTTTACCTAAAACAATTTGCTCTAATTGTCAAAGATGGGAAGAGAGTCGAGGTCAAAGAGGCAATTGACCCGGAAGAAATAGCCCTAATGGTTAAAAGATTTAACAAGTTCTTTAACAAGAACTACAAGAGAGAAAGGGTGAATCTTCCGAGAAGACACTCGGCTCCTCCAAATCAAGGGATGATAGGCCAACCAAGAGAGCAGTTATCAACAAGTTGAGTATCAAAGGACCGACAACTCAAGAGTAGAAAGAGCCGATCAAAAGGTGAATATCTATGTTGGAATTGTAGACAACCAGGTCACTATGCCATTGATTTGCTCATATCCTGTAGTCAACAAGTACAAGAATGAAGAAGAAAGAAAGGTCTTGAGAGAAAGAAGACAAGAAAAAAAAAAGGCAATGATGGTCGCAGAGATCGCCGAAATGCGACAAGTCAAGAGAGACAATGATTGAGAGAGCGGTGAAGGCGACTACTCGAGTGACTCGAAGAACAAGCCTTGATCCGCTTAATGGCCAAAGAACAAGATCAAGAAGATGAGGTACAATCTAATTCAACAAGCTCGGACACTAGTGATAGTGATGACACACACACTTCATCACCTCTTGATCTTTATGATTCATTAGGCAAAATGATGAAAGATTTTGAGCACATTAAATCCTCACACACACTATTGAATGAGGAAAACAAACTACTTAAAAGTCAAAACTCAAAGTGACTAAGGAGCCGAGTACTCTAAGTCAAATAGTTTTTGAAAATGAAAGTTTAAAGGCCGAAAATGCTAAATTAGTAGCGAAATTGCTTTGCTATAGAAAAGAGGAGAATGACCTCAAAAATGTTATTGCCTCATTCACTAAGGCATCTAAATCATTGGATGATCTTATTATGAGTCAAAGAGAATGTGGAGACAAGACAGGGCTTAGGATTTAATTCCTTTGTGCCATGTCAAACCTCAAGAGTAATTTTGGTAAAAGGATCTTCAAGTCATGAAGAGTCCGAAAAACCCAAAACTCTAAATGTTGCACACACATTCACTCCAAAGCACAATACTAAGCAAACTGGCCTTGGTTACAAAGGAAAAGGAAAACGACCGATTGAGTATCTTTGAAAGGGCAGTGAGAAGAGATTCGGCCAAGTCCTCAAAGAAACTCCTAACGAAAAATACTCAGTAAAGAAGAAACAGAGCTACCAAAAATTCCAAAAATCCATAAAAGAAATACATATGATGGGAATGGTAGAAAATATCCAAGCCAAGATGGAACAATGTGAACTATCGGCATAGACTTATGGAATATAAGCCCAGTGGCAAAGGCCTAGAACTCAACAAAGGCCATTCCAAAAGTATAAGAGCTTTCATCAAAGACACACATGCACCTAGGCACTACACTCAAAAGCACCACAATTACCCAAGGAAGGCAATTGCTAAAACACATATGCAGTATCTGCACAAAAGAGACAATTTGTATGAACCTAGAATCCCCAAGCAATTTGCGAGAATTAATTATGATTATGGCACCGATAGATGGCAACCCCTTAGAGTCAAATCATTTGGCTATAGGTTGGTTGGATCATCTTACAATTCTAACCCCTCGGGACCCGGACAAGTATGGGTACCTAAAACTTAATTTCCTTGATTGCGGGTTCAAGAGCAGTGAGTGCCAAGGAACCTGGTACATGGATAGTGGTCATTCCGGACATATGACAGAAATAAGAGAAATCTGTCAAAATTCAAGGAAGTCAAAGGAGCCAAAGTCATATTTGGAGGAAATGAAGCTCTGGTGAAATAAGAGGCATTGGATCCATCAAGAGGAATGGATTAGAAATCACGGATGTTGCATATGTTGAAGGACTCAACTTCAACCTCTACCATCGTATCGATCGGCTCTGTGACAAGGGCTACAATGTTGGATTCAACATGGGTGTATGCCAAATCAAGGATATTGAATCAAATGAAGTTGTCTTTGCCAAGGAAATAGACGAGAAAGAATATGTATGTAGTGGATTGGTCAATCGCAACACCCAAAGACTGTCTCTTAGCAAAAGCACATTTGAATCAAGTTAATGTAGTAGCACAAAAAAGTGAGTCACCCGAATTTCAAAACAATTAACAAGCTAGCAAGAAGTCATCTTGTAGAAGGACTTCCAGGACTCGATATACTGAAGGAGAGTATATGTGATGCATGTCGAGAAGGAAAACAAATCAAGTCGTCATTCAAAGAAAAGACATGCCCATCCTCAACAAGAATATTGCATCTACTTCATATGGATCTATTTGGCCCATGGAACCAAACAAAGATAAGTGGAAAGAAATACACCTTGGTGGTAGTAGAAAACTACTCAAGATATACATGGACAATATTCATGTGCAAGAAGAAAGAAACCCTACAAAAACTACCACGGTGATGAAGAGAATTCAAAATGAGAAGAGTCAAACCATTATCAAAATAAGATCGGATAGAGGAACCGAGTTTGTCAATGGAATAATAACTCTCGATATTGTATTGAGAATGGTATTGGTCATGAACTATCGGCGACAAGGACTCCCACAATGAGAATGGAGTTGCGAAAGAAGAAGCAGAACCCTCAAAGAAGCGGCAAGGACCATGTTAGTCAAGCGGGTTACCAAAAGATTTTGGGGAAGCAATTAACACACTTGCTACACCCAAAACAGGATGTATGATAAATAGACAGTGACAAAGACTCCTATGAGATCTGGGTCGAAGAAAACCAAATGTTGCATATTTGAGAATATTTGGATGTAAATGCTTCATCCACAACAATGGCAAAGACAACCTAAAGGCTTTTGATGCTAAGGTGATGAGGGTATCTTCTTAGGATACTCACCAAAGCAAAGCCTCTGAGAATACTCAATAAAAGAACTATGGTTACGAGAGGAATCCATTCATGTAGTATTCGATGAGCCAAATGTAAATGGAGAAGACATTGAAGAGTCGGTGATAAGTTGAAACATCCAATCATACGGAAGAGTCCTACGCTTTGGCGAAGCCGGATTATCAACTCGAAAGAAGATGAGATAGTTGAATCTCAAAAGCGTGGAAAATTTGCGGCTAAGTGACCACGAAAGAGTGACCACACAAAGAACACAACCGCAAGTCGATCAATCCACTAACTTACTCCAACTTTGATGTAAGATGGCCGAGACCATCCACGAAACTTGTCATTGGAGATATGAGAGAAGGTGTCAAAACAAGATCGAACTCAACAAGAAGCTATGTTCACATGCTTCATTTCGCAAATAGAGCCAAAAGATGTGTCACAAGCATTGGATGACACACATTGGATTCAAGCTATGCAAGAAGAGTCAATCGGTTTGAGAGAAATAAAGTATGGGAACTAGTGCAAAGACCCATACATCAAAATGTTATTGGAACCAAATGGGTATTCGAAATAAGATGAACGAGGAAGGCTCGTGGTAAGGAATAAAGCAAGACTAGTAGCCAAAGGATATTGCCAAGAAGAAGGGATAGATTTTGATGAAACATTTGCCCTGTAGCAAGATTGGAAGCTATAAGGATGTTTCTTGCCCATGCGACTCACAAGAATTTCATTGTATATCGGATGGATGTAAAAAGTGCATTCCTAAAAGGTTTATTGGAAGAAGAAGTATATGTTGAACAACCTCCGGATTTGAGCAGAAGACTCTTGGAGACAAGGTATACAAACTCAAGAAAGCCTTGTATGGATTGAAACAGGCACCCAGAGCATGGTATGATACCTGTCACAATTCCTAATCGAAAATGGATTCACAAAAGGAAAAGTAGATAGAACACTTTTGAATTCAAGACAAGAAGAGTATCTTGCTTGTTCAAATATATGTGGATGACATCATTTTTGGATCCACTAACAAAGAGCTGTGTGAAAAATTCTCAAACCTCATGCAAAGCAAATTTGAAATGAGCATGATGGGAGAGTGACATTTTTCCTTGGACTTCAAGTGAAACAATGAAGGATGGAATCTTCATAAGTCAAACAAAATATACCGAGAGATTTAATGAAGAAATTTGGTATGGAAGAAAAGTCTTCGTAAAAATACCAATGAACACATCGACAAAATGGACATGGATGCGGATGGCAAGCCCAGTAGATCAAACAAGATCTGAGCACTTATTGGATCATTGCTCTATCTCACGGCAAGCGGGCGGACATCACCTTTCTTTGTAGGTGTATGTGCAAGATTTCAATCTGCTCCAAAAGAGAGCCATATGACAAAGCTAGACTAAGAGAATATTGAGATACTTGAAAGGAAGCCAAGAAGTAGGCCTATGGTATCCAAAGGAAGGTGGATTCAAGCTAATTGGCTATTCGGACTCGACTTCTATTTGGATGCGAGTGGGCAGGGAAAGAGCACTTGAGCACTTGTCAAATGCTAGAAGCAGACTAATTTCTGGTTTAGCAAGAAGCAAAACTCAATAGCCACCTCTGGTGAGGCGAGAATACATAGCAGCGGGCAAACATTTGTTGTGCCCAAGTCCTATGGATGAGACAACGGTGAGAGACTATGAAGTTGAAGAAAAAGAAATTCCAATCATGTGTGATAACACAAGTGCCATTGCAATCACTCAAAATCTGTGTTGCACTCAAGAACAAAACATATAGATGTCGGATATCATTTCATAAGAGATCATGTTGAAAAGAAGGACATTATCTTGGAATACATCTCAACGATAAACAATTAGTGACATCTTCACAAAACCATTATGTGAGTCAAGATTTGAAGAACTCAAGCATGAGTTGGGGTTAATTGGTGGTGACACTCGGACAAATCAAAGAAGAGTATTAGAACAGAAAAAGAAGTGAAAAAGAGCTGAAAACAAAAATCAACTTAGTAAATCACCAGACGGAAAGACATCTACACCGAGTCACCGAGATAGGTTTGAGTCACCAAGAGAATACGAGGAGAGTAGAGTTAAATCGGCTAAGAGATAAGTTTGAATAACTTATGAGCAAAGTGACAAAAACGCAATCGTTTAACTTAAGCGGGAATGTTTTAAGGAACACGTCGAAGATAATGATGATGTGTACGGACATAAAGCTGCACACTAAGCTTATGATTGGATATAAATGTTGCCGCATTAAATACGAGGCGTGAAAGGCTCAATAGGCGTCACGAAATCAAGCCGTTGATTTCGATCACAATTCAAAAAACCGTCTGCGTCGCTTTCATAAACCATATTTAAACCATTTTCGTCCGTTTCTCTCTCACACTTCTAAAAACTGTTCATCTTTTTCTCTCAAAAGCAAAGGCAAACTACTCTCGAAACCCTATCAACATTCAAATCAATTTAAAGAGACTTTTCTTGATATAATTCTGAGAAATGGCACCAACTTACGACTTTACTAAGTTAGGAAAGCAAATCCACACCGATTCGGCGGTGGATTTCGACGGAATGATGAAGCGGGTCCGACGACACCCTGGTGAAGAAAATTGCTTTGAAAAGTTGGAAACGTCTGGACTAAAACCGTTTCTAACGCTCTGGAATATCCTATGACCTATGTGGAGGAGGTCGCACAATTCTACGTGAATCTTTGAGATTCACGACGAAGGAATCAAGTCATCTGTTCACGGGAAGCGGTGACTATTCTTTGCCAAGGATTTGGTGAATCTTCGCTCACTACTGCGAAGGAGCAACCGAGATTAAGGAAGTGATGTAAACTTGGGCGACGCATGGAAAAAAATAGCCAAGTCCGATCTTCTTGATAAAATTATATACACAACAAACAAGAGAAGCTGGAAGGAGGATTATCACAAATTGTTGGACATAGTTGCCAAATGTATCGACATCAAATTTGGCGGCTTTGACCAACTATCAAAGGCAAAGCTGATTGTGATGGGCTGCAATCATCGAAGAAAAGAAGATAAATTGGGCTGAATTTATTTACAAATGACTCTGCCCGAGCGTGGGGAACAAGTCCTTCAAAGAAGATGGCACATTTGGAGGATCCCTAGGATATGGCCTAGTGATTGGCCGGCTCTTGGAGGTGAAAGGAGTACCTCTTAGACATGGGAAGGCTTTCCATGTCAACAAGAGGATGTTCAAAGCTAACCTCTCTGGTGCTCGAGCGAGCTTATGCCAAGAGAGGCGACACCAATGAGGGGAATCACCCGAAGATCAAACTGCTTCCTCTCCGGCCAAGAAGAAAGTTGCCCTGCACCCTAAGAAGATCTACGCCCCTGCAAACAAAAAAACCAAACATGCTCCCGCTTGTGCCGGTAGTGTCACTGCCCAAAGCCCGTGTCACTGCCCCTGCCCGGCAGAGGGTCGAGAAGGACTCACAAATACCTTCTCCGATCGTCAAAAGGAGGAGAACCGACAAGCCCGCCCCGGCCGGCTCCTCGAGAAACAAACACCAAAGACCCGGCCCCCGCCGCCCAAGACTCGAGAGGACACCGCCTCGAACTGTAAATTCCCCAGTACAAACCAGAGACGAAGAAGACTCGTCAAGCGATCCGAACAGGAGAAACTAGTGAGTCGATTACTCAGCTAGCACAAATACGGAGACTACGGAGAAGAGAGTCTCGGATGTAGTTGATGAAATGAGCCAAGTCTGAAGGCGATCAACGAGAGGCAACCCAAGACACAAACAGAACTCACACAAATTGAAACACAAGAAGAACCAGAACCAAGCGAGATAGTGATGTAATGATCCTATCTCCACCTTACCCGGACATCCAAAATCGTCTGCGTGAGTGGAGAAAATGGAAGTTGAGCAAGTCAAGGGAACAGTTCCAACGGCCCGAGTTCATAGAAGAAGAAGAGGAATCTGCTAAATTTCCTTGGACTAACTCATGTGCTCCCAAAGACTTGATGAGGACAAGCTGCTTAGACATCCTGCAGATCTACAAGGACGAGGGAGAGAGCAAAGCAAGTCAAGAAGCGAAGCACGTGAGAAGGCAAGCATCTCGCCCTATCTCCGGCACCACGAACACTTCCATCCTCTTCTTGATGTCTTCTCGGGGCGGTGATGAGGATCCGAAAATCTGCTGCCTCGGAAGAGTTACAAATGCAAAGGCAAATCTTTGCATGAATCAAGAATTCTTCACGAGCAAAGACTAATGGAGGGACCAGGAGAGTCCTCGAACACACCGAAATCGATCCTATGGGAGTGGTTCAGAAAATAGCCACCGATGTTCTTACCACTTCCCACTCACTCAAGAAGGCAATAAGGAAATGGCGATGAAATCTGGCTAGTGGGGACCCCATCGAGACAACCCCTATTGAAGGTGTGCTACCACCTGCCCCAACGGCTGAACCATCGATTGCAACAATGGGAGTCCGGAGACGAGTGACCCCACTCCAAGTCACTCACCGGTGCGCCGGGGAGGAAACTCCTCCACCGCAGCTGCGGCAAGGTCGGAGGATCTTTGCTGCAGATGACTCCACAAAGAAGCAAGGAGGCGAAGAAGAGAAATTACAATCACAAGAAAAACGACAAGTTGCCATCAACGAAGCTCGAGGCGATTGAGATGTCTCGGTGAGGTGCCAAATCGCTCTGAAGGCTAATGACGACGCTATGCGATGCGATCGAGGCACGAGGAAGGAATGTACCACAGGAGTTAACACTGGGCGATGAAAGTGCAATCCATGGGGTTGAGACTCAAATAGATGCCATCGTAGAAGACCCTAAGACAGTGACAACATTGTCGAAAGGGAGGACCAAGGCCTCGCAGCATGAGAGACTTTGGAGGAAATGAAGGCCCACGGGAGGTTGAGACTTCCCGGGTAAAGAGGCTCAAGTAGAGAACATCCCTCCCGCAATCATCGACCCATCGAGAAGGAGATCGGCGCACTTCATGATTCCCGGACAACCCGATGTCACTTTTCTCGGGATCAAGAAGCGAAGAAGAAGTGAGTCAACCCCATGACAAATCCAAAAGAATCACCAAGTGGGGTGTTCCAAGTACGAGTAAGTCGATCCCAAGACTACTCGTCAAACTTTTAACTTTGATGATGAGCCACCTCTAGAAATCTCATCATCGTCCGATGACGCTGCTTGATAAGGCCGAGGACAAGTCAATGAAAAGGAAAAATCAGTGAGACCAACGGTTGTTAAGACAAAATTGAGGCTCAAAGCGGGTCTATTTCACAACCAAACCCAAATGAACCGGAACAATCGCTCCGGCTCCTCAAGCCACACACGTGGATTGATTCCCAAAAGAACTTCACGCGCACCGCTCATCATTGAACAGATCCCGATCGGCGGTGATGAATCTTTTGTAGAATCTTTCCCTTTCTCACCGGAGATACGAAACTCCACGAAGAGTCGAAAAATGAGCAAGCACGATATCACGGACCACCTCCTGTTTTTCACTCGGGGCACCATTGTTCCAGCCGATTTTGATTTCGACATTTTGTATGGCCATCACCGCAATGTGAAGAATCGGTCAAAGTTCGAGAAGTGTTCAAGGCACTCTTTCTTTGAAGTTGAAAAGATGGAGAGGCATCGAGCCTCTTTGGATATGCGCTGGACAACAGAGATGCCAACCTTACGGTGACTTGAGAGGCATCACAAATGGATAAGGGAATGGTGGCAACAAAGCAGAATCAATGCGTGTGGAACAGTGAGATACTTGAACCTTGTTCAACAAGTCGGTGGTGTGAGCCGAGAATGTTGATGCAAAAACGAAGGCGAGGAACACATTGAGCATATGCATGAAGCTCACACCTTTGCCGAGATCAAGGCTGCTGCGTGAGCGAAATGCAAATGATATACGCGTTTGGAAGAACACATGACGAGAAAATTCAGCCTTCTCATGGTGAGATGAAGCGATTTCAGAGAATCCAACGCTACTCGGTCAATTCCGTCTTTGCGTACAACGCAGAGACTTGAAGCGAGAATTCAACCAACAGAAGACTTCGACTTCATGCTTGCCAAAGATGTTCCCTGGGGTTCCTCTATCCTTTGATGATGCCAAAAAGGGGAAGATGAATACCTTAAAGCGAAAAATCTGAAGTGAAAAGAAAGGAGCGGTGAGAAGGGAAAATCAGTGAGGAAAATTTGAAATCGAAGAAAGGAAAATCTGCTTTGAGGGGGAAGGATCAAAAGATATGACCTTGATGATTGCACAAACCCCCAACAGGGTCCTCACATCACGGTGACATTATAAGCGAAAACTCCCGTGACTCTGCCACTCCAAGACTCTGCTTTGTATCTATGGTGAGAAGAGAAAAGAAATTGAAGCGAGGGATGAAGGAAGTGGAAGGAAGAATGGATGCCAGGGTGATGAACATCTTGAAAGAACATGGAGGCATTCCAGTTGACAGAGACACGTATGCCATTTCGGATGTCGGACAGCCAAGATCAGTTGACGAATTCAAAACGCTCGAATCGAAGGATATTTTGCAAATATGTCCATGGCTCAAGCTTGGGACTTATCTTGGGAAAAGGGTCTCACATTGTGTGAAGAAGGCGACAGACAATGAGACTTAAGCGATCCCTCTGCTGGTCACTCTGCTAGTCAATCAGGGAAGGAAGAAGACCCCAAGACAAAGATACGCCCGAGTAGAGGAAGAAGCGGCGATGGAGGAAGAAGCTTGGACCTAGGCCTCTGCCCAAGAATATCGAATCGTAGATCCTGGAAAGAAAGGAGGGATCTCTTTTGGGCTGGCTTGACCAAGTGGCAAATTTGCGAGTGGCTAAAACTAACGCCGAGTATGCAAAGAGAATAGAAGAAGAAAACAAAAGACAAACTCAGCTATGGCGGGAGAGACATGAAAGACTAAGGAAAGATGAAGCTGCCCGAGGAAGGCATATGAGAAGAAAAAGAAGAAAGGTGACGACGAGAAAAAGAGAAGAAAGAGAAGAAGATCTTTGATCAAGATGAAAGAAGGAGACAACGAAGGAGATGAAGTGTTCTTTGTCCAACCCTTCATGTATTTTATTATGTAAATACATACAATGTAAGTCTTCTCGTAATAGAATTATAAATTTTTTGTGAAGACAGTTATATACTCGATACACCTTGTAAACAAATATGTTAAGTACAAGAATGATATGATCAATAAAAAGATTGATTCTGCGCATACATTCTATGTCAATACACTATCTCAGTATGTATCTTTGTTATTTACATATTTGTATGATCTAAGTTTTGGCATCATCAAAAAGGGGGAAATTGTTAGGAATTTTATTGTTTAGATTTTGATGAATGCCATGTTAAACTTAGAATAGAAAGTTGGCACCCCAATTCTTGTTGTAAAATGCATTGTAATGAATAGAGTGGCCAAGGTGAGTCAAGACAGCTACGCCCTAACATGCAAGAAGACAATCAAGATCGGAAGGAAGACTCTGTGTGAGACAATTTGAGTATGGCAAAGAAGAGTAGACGGGAACACTCAAGAAGCGGTGAGATGCGGTGAGTGGAGCATCGATCAAGTCAACTCAAGAAAAGCCAAGTCACAAGTTGAAGTGATGGAAGAGTCATCCAATGATTGGAAGGCGACTCTAAGTCACCTGGGAAAGCAAGGAAATGCGAACAAGTCAAGATAATCAGTAAAAGAACCGTTGCCGAAATCAAGAGATTTACTTAAACAAGTAATATCTCCATACAACCTTTCTTGGAGTGCTCGATCCCGGAGCGTGCAAAAGGAATGAACCAATGGGAAGCACGACACCGTGTCGAACTACGAAAAGGTGAAAAGAATAATTCATACGAGGAAACGGCAATTCCAAGAACGCAAGCCAACGATCGCGCAAAGTGACTTTCAAAAATAAGCCTATCTCTTCAATGGGCAAATTTTTGAAAGTTCACTATAAAAGGCCGAGGAGTTAGTTTGAGAAAAGGATGCATGAATGACACATACGTGAGATATACAAGCACATTAGAGAAACTGAAACAATCTCAATCCTCAAGCCTACATTCCGAAGTACATCAATCCAACACTTACCCGTGAAG
Source organism: Rehmannia glutinosa (assembly GCA_016081115.2). Lineage (NCBI taxonomy): Eukaryota > Viridiplantae > Streptophyta > Magnoliopsida > Lamiales > Orobanchaceae > Rehmannia > Rehmannia glutinosa. The sequence goes on along the minus strand of JABTTQ020000879.1, from coordinate 128,528 downwards.
GAAAGAGAGCTTCAACCATTGAAGAGGAAACCTTTGAAAACAAGGGGTCTACTTTCCGGAAGGATTGTAGAAAAGTTCAAAGTTGAACTAAGTCTTAAGCATTTGGAGGGCTTCGTGATCAAATCCAAAGAGCTTGAGCAAGTGAGTGTAGTAGCAAGGCAAAGCGCCCTGTGAAGAAGGCTGAGTCGAACGAGAAGCCACCGTGAGTGATCAAGGCGTCTCAGGCCGAGTCCCAAAGGATCAAGTCGGTGTTGTGATCAAGACTTGTATCGGGACATTACCACTTTGTAAACCGATCATTACTTAGTGGATTCCTCCAGGGAGTTGGAGAAGAGAGGAGTAGAAGAATTACCCCATCTTGAACCTCTATAAAAACTTTCTTGTGTCATTTACATTTCAAAGATTTAAATTCCTGCACTTTTAATTGCTTATATCTGTGATAAATTTGCTATCCATTTGATAATTTACAAGTACTAAATCAAGTTCTAATATCTTGCTTAATCAAACTTAAGGGTGTTAAGTCTTCCGCTGAAAATAAAACCACAAAATTTGAGTTAAATTGTAGCTAACAAATTTGAGTTACTCCATCAACGGCTCAAATGAGTCATTTGAAAGATTAACTCTCTTGAGTGACTAATTCGACATCCCCTCAAGGACACAATTGTGTAGAATTAACTCTGTAGATTTAAAAGGACTAAATCGAAAATTTGGTAAGGTTTATTCAACCCCCCTTCTAAACCTTACACTTACACCCCTTGGGACCTACACATCTTCTTGGTCGGAGTTGATATTGTTCTTTAGCCATTAAACAGATCATCATTGCTTCTTCCTCGAGAATCACTTGAGTAGTCACTTCACTACTCTCTCGAGTCATTGTATCTTTTGACTTAGGCTGTCTCGTGATCTCTGCAGCCAACATAGCCTTTTTCCTCTCTTGTCTTCTATCTCTAAAGACTCTTCTTCCTTCTTCATTTCTCGTATTTATTGACTACGAGGATATGGACAAATAATAGCAAAGTGTCCTGGTTGTCTATAGTTCCAACATAGGTTCTCGGCTCTTTGATCGGCTCTTTCCGTTCTTGGGTTATCGGCTCTCGATATTCAACATTTTGATGCTCGATTCTCTTGGGTGGCTTTGTCTTCCCTTGACTTGGAGGGAGTCAATGTCTCTGGAGGATTCACCCTTGTTTCTTTTATAGTTCTTGTTGAAGAACTTGTTGAATCTTTTAACCATCAAGGTTTTTTCCTCCTGGTCAATGGCTTCCTTAACCTCGGCTCTTTTCCCATCCTTTACTATGAGTGCGATTGTTTTGGGTACAAATTTGTCTCCTCTTGATTTTTCTTCTCGGCTCGAACTCGTAGGCTTTGAGGTCCGAGAATAGCTCATGATTGGATGTTGTTGTGAGGTTCATTGAATGTCTCGGGGCCATGACCTTCATTTCCCATTCAAATGGAAGGCTTCTTAGAATCTTCATACACATTTCCTTCATGTATATTTTTTTCCCAAGTGCGAGATAGTTCATTGGTAATCTCGGTGAATCGAGCATCCAAACATCCAAGGTTTCACACGCAAGCATTTTAAAATTTTCAAATTTTTGTACAAAGAATGGACAATTTGTTTTCTTTAATTTGCTCGATCCTTCACAAATTAAGGTTAATTTATCCCAAATTTGTTTTGCGGTTTGACAAGATTTGACTTTGTTGAACATTGCTTCGTCCAAGGTTTTGTAAAGTATGTCCTTAGCCACATTGTCTAAGTTGTATCTTCTTCTCCTCGTTTGTCCATTCGGTCATTGGTTTCTCAACCAGGGTTGGTCTTGCTTGAAGCAACTTCCTCTCCTTCACTTGCGTACTCTCTGTCAAGCTGTGTTCACTTTCGATTTGCGGTGGCCCATCCTCTATCACTATCCACATTTCATCATGTAAAGGCGATAGATGAGCACATACGAATTTTCGATCATCAAATTCCTCAATAGTGAACATAGGAATGCGTGTCAAATTTGCTTCCATGATAAGAACTTTCTTTGAATAAAAATAGCTTTTGAAAGAGCAAGTGTTAAAAACTTCTTTGAAAGATTGGAGATCTAGTTCAAACTAGTGCGGAAGGCTCAACGAACCAACCGCTCGATACCACTTGTAGGTCCCAAGGGGTATGAGTAAGGTCTAGAAGGGGTTTAGATGGGGTAATTCTTCTACTCCTCTCTTCTCCAACTCTGGAGGAATCCACTAAGTATTGATCGGAGTACAAAGTGGTTATCGGTCCCGGATACAAGTCTTGATCACACACGGATGGATCCTTTGGGACTCGATCTGAGATGCCTTGTCACACAAATGGCTTCTCGTCCGACTCGGCTTCTTCACAGGCGGTTGCCTTGCTACTTCAGCTCACTTGCTCAAGCTTCTTGGATTTGATCACGAAGCCCTCCAATAACTTGAGACCTGTTCGACCTTGAACCTTTCCACAATCCTCCTTGGAATGTAGAAGCCTTTTGATTCTTCAAAAGTTTCCTCTTTGTTAGGAATTTTATTGTTTAGATTTTGATGAATGTCATGTAAAACTTAGAATAGAAAGTTGGAACCCCAATTCTTGTCTTTGTAAATGCATTGTAACAATTAGAGCCGGCCAAGCTGTGAGTTAAGTCGGCCTACGCCCTAACATGCAAGAAGACAACCGGAGACTAAAAGAAGACTCACCGGGAGACAGTGAGTATGGCAAAGAAGAGTAGATGGGAACTCTCTCAAGAAGCGGTGAGATGCGGTGGGTGGAGTATCGATCAAGTCAACTCAAGAAAAACTAAGTCTCAAGTTGAAGTGAAGAAGAGTCATCCAATGATTGGAAGTGACTCTAAGTCACCTGGGAAAGCAAGAAAATGCGATCAAGTCGAGATAATCGTAAAAGATCCGTTGCACGAGAAATCAAGAGAATTACTTAAACAAGTAATATCTCCATACCACCTTTCTCGGAGTGCTCGGTCCCGAAGCGTGCAAAAGGAATGAACCAATGGGAAGCACTACACCGTGTCGAACTCCGAAAAAGGTGAAAGAACAATTCATACGAGGAAATGGCAATTCCAAGGATCGCAACAAGACAAGCCAACGATCGCAAGTGACTTTCAAAAATAAGCCTATCTCTTCAACGGGCAAATTTACGAAAGATCACTATAAAGGGCGAGGAATGACTCGAGAGAAGGTTACCTCCGAACCACGAACATTCAAGAAATCAATTAAAATTATAACCGAGAAATACTCTCAAATCATTCAAGATTAATCCTCAAGCCTACATTACGAAGTACATCAATCCAACACTAACCTGTGAAGGAAAGAGAACTTCAATCGAGTTGAAGAGGAAACTTTTGAAGAAAAGGGGTCTACATTCCACGAAGGATTGTATGAAGGTTCAAGGTTGAACCAAGTCTTAAGCTTTTGGAGGGCTTCGTGATCAAATCCAAAGAGCTTGAGTAAGTGAGTCAGTAGCAAAGCAAACGCCTGTGAAGAAGCCGAGTCGTAAGAGAAGCCACCGAGTGATCAAGGCGTCTCGGATCGAGTCCCAAGGATCAAGTCACCAGGTGTGTGATCAAGACTTGTATCCGGATCATTACCACTTTGTAAACTGATCATTACTTAGTGGATTCCTCCGGGAGTTGGAGAAGAGAGGAGTAGAAGAATTACCCCATCTTGAACCTCTATAAAAATTTCACTGTCATTTACATTTCAAAGATTTTAATTCCCGCATTTTTTAATCGCTTATATCTGATAAATTTGCTATCCACTTGATAATTTATAAGTACTAAACCAAGCACTAAACTCTTTCTTAATCAAACTTAAGGGTGTTAAGTCTTCCAATAAAAACAAAACCACAATTGAGTTAATTTAGAGTCAACAATGAGTTATTCCATCAACAAAAATTTCTCGATTGAGTCATTGAGAGACTAACTCTACTTGATTAACTAAATTGATTTGTCCATCAAGGACACAATTTGTGAAGAATCAACTCAGTATATTTAAAAGGACTAAATCGAAATTTTGGTAAGGTTTATTCAACCCCCTTCTAAACCTTACACTTACACCCCCTTGGGACCTACAAGTGGTATCGGAGCGGTTGGTTCATTGAACCCTCCGCACCGTTCTTGAACTAGATCTCCAAACTTTTCAAAGTCCGCTTTAGTACTTAAACTCTCTTTATCATTAAAAGTTATTATCATGGAAGCAAATTTGACACGCATCCCAATGTTCACTCAAGAATTTGATGATTGGAAAATTCGTATGCGGAGCTCATCTATCGGATTACATGATGAGATGTGGATAGTGATAGAAGATGGGCCTCTGCAAATCTTAAAGGTGAACACAAATTGCGAAGAGTTGCAAGAAGGAGAAGAAGATGTTGCTCCCGGACGATCATGGTTGAAAAACCAAGAACCGAGTGGACAAATGATGACAAAAAGATACAACCGGACAATGTAGCCAAGGACATCCTTTACAAAACCTTGGACAAAGCCATGTTCAATAAAGTCAAATCATGCAAAACGGCTAAAGAAATCAGGACAAGCTAACATTGATTTGTGAAGGCTCGTGAGCAAATCAAAGAAAACAAATTATCGATGGTCGTCGAAATTTGAGAACTTCAAAATGATCTCGGGAGAAAACCTGGATCAACTAGATGCTCGGTTCACGTAAATCACAAATGAGTCATGTTCGCACTTGGAAAGGAATATACACGAAGAAATGTGTATGAAGATCCTAAAAATTCTTCCAAAATTAATGGGAAATGAAGGTCATGGCACTCGAGACATTCCATAGACCTATCAAAGACATCCAACCATGAGTTATTCTCGGACCTCAAAGCCTACGAGTTTGAGCCGAGAAGAAAAGACCAGGAAGAGACAAATACCCAAAAAGCAAATTGCTCTAATTGTTAAAGATGTGAAGAGAGCCGAGGTCAAAGAAGTCATTGACCCGGAAGAAATAGCCCCGATGGTTAAAAGATTCAACAAGTTCTTTAATAAGAACTACAAGAGATGAAAGGGTGAATCTTCCGTAAGACACTCAGCTCATCCAAATCAAGGGAAGATAGGCCAACCAAGAGAACAAATCATCAAAAAGTTGAGTATCAAAGGGCGACAATCCAAGAATGGAAAAAGTTGATCAAAAGGTTGAATATCTATCTTTGAATCAGACAACCAGTCACTATGCCATTGATCGTCCATATCCTGTAGTCAACAAATACAGGGATGAAGAAGAAAGAAAGGTCTTGAGAGAGAAAGAAGACAAGAAAGGAAAAAGGCAATGATGGCTGCAGATCATAAAAACAAATGCCAAGTCAAGAGAGACAGTTGATTGAGAGCAATGAAGCTGACTACTCAAGTGACTCAAGAAGAAGCTCGATCCGCTTGATGGCCAAAGAACAAGATCAACCTTGACCAAGAAGATGAGGTACAATCTAACTCAACAAACTCGAGACACTAGTGATAGTGATCAGACACACACACTTCATCACCCACTGATCTTTATGATTCATTAGGCAAAATGATGAAAGATTTTGAATACATTAAATCCTCACACACACTATTGAATGAGGAAAACAGCTACTCAAAAGTCAAAACTCAAAGTGACTAAGGAGCCGAGTACTCTAAGTCAAACAAAATTGATCGAATGAAAGTTTAAAGGTGAAAATGCTAAATTAATAGCGAGAAATTGCTTTGCTATAGAAAAGAGGGAGAATGACCTCAAGAATGTTATTGTCCATTCACTAAGGCATCTAAATCATTGGATGATCTTATTATGAGTCAAAGAGAATGTGGAGACAAGACAAAGCTTAGGATTTAACTCCTCTCTGCTATGTCAAACTTCAAAAGTAATTTTGGAAAAAGGATCTTCAAGCCATGAAGAGTCCGAAAAATCCAAAACTCTAAATGTTGCACACACATTCACTCCAAAGCACAATAACAAGCAAACTGGCCTTGGTTACAAAGGAAAAGGAAAATAACCGAGTTGAGTGTCTTTGAAAGGACAAATGAGAAGAGATTCAAATGAGTCCTCAAAGAACTCCTAACAAAAATACTCTGTAAAAAAGAAGCGAGCTACCAAAAATCCCAAAAAATCCATAAAAGAAATACATATGATGGGAATGGTAGAAAATATCCAAGCCAAGTCGATTGGAATAATGTGAACTATCAAAGATAAACTTATGGAATATAAGCCCAAATGGCAAAGGCCAAGAACTCAAAGAAAGGCCATTCCAAAAGTATAAGAGCTTTCATCAACACACCTATGCACCTAAGCATCACACTCAAAGACACCACAACTACCCAAGGAAGGCAATTGCTAAAACACATATGCAGGCATACGACAAAAGAGACAAATTGTATGAACCTAGAATTCCCAAGCAATTTGCCAGGATTAATTATGATTATGGCACGATAGATGGCAACCCCTTAGAGTCAAATCATTTGGCTATAGGTTGGTTGGATCATCTTACAATTCTAACCCCTCAGACCTGCATAAGTATGGGTACCTAAAACTTAATTTCCTTGATTGCGGGTTCAAGGAACAGTGAGTGCCAAGGAACCTGGTACATGGATAGTGGCTTCCGGACACATGACAGAAACAAGAAAAATCTGTCAAAATTCAAGGAAGTTAAAGGAGCAAAAGTCATATTTGGAGGAAATGAAGCTCCTGGTGAAATAAGAGGCATTGGAACCATCAAGAGGAATGGATTAGAAATCACAGACGCGTTGCATATGTTGAAGGACTCAACTTTAACTGCTAAGCATCACAACTATGTGACAAGGGTTACAATGTTGGATTCAACATGGGTGTATGCCAAATCAAGGATATTGAATCAAATGAAGTTGTGTTGCAAGGATGTAAACAGAAGAATATGTATGTCGTGGATTGGTCAACCGCAACACCCAAAGACTCCGTCTACTAGCAAAAGCACAAATTTGAATCAAGTTGGTCATGGCACAAAAAGCCGAGTCACCTTTCAAAACAATTAACAAGCTGGCAAGAAGTCATCTTGTGGAAGGACTACCGACTCGATACAAAAATGAGAGTATATGTGACGCATGTCGAAGGGAAAATAAATCAAGTCGTCATTCAAAGAAAAGACATGCCCATCCTCAACAAGAATATTGCATCGCTTCATATGGATCTATTTGGCCCAAAGGGAACCAAACAAAGATAAGTGGAAAGAAATACACCTTGGTGGTAGTAGATGACTACTCAAGATATACATGGACAATATTCATGTGTAAGAAGAAAGAAACTCTACAAAAACTACCACAAACGATGAAGAGGATTCAAAACGAGAAGAGTCAAACCATTATCAAAATAATATCGCATGGAGGAACCGAGTTTGTCAATGGAATAATAACTCAAGATTGTATTGAGAATGGTATTGGTCATGAACTATCACAGCAAAGGACTCCACAGCGAGAATGGAGTTGCGAAAAGAAGGAACAGAACCCTCAAAGAAGCGGCAAGGACCATGTTAGTCAAGACGAGTTACCAAAAAGATTTTGAAATTGGGTCAAGCAATCAACACACTTGCTACACCCAAAACAGATGTATGATAAATAGACAAAACAAAAAGACTCCTATGAGATCCGGATGAAGAAAACCAAATGTTGCATATTTGAAATATTTGGATGTAAATGCTTCATCCACAACAATGGCAAAGACAACCTAAAGGCTTTTGATGCTAAAGGCGATGAAGGTATCTTCTTAGGATACTCACCAAAGCAAAGCCTGCTGAGAATACTCAACAAAAGGACTATGGTTACGAAGAATCCATTCATGTAGTATTCGATGAGCCAAATGTAAATAGAGAAGACATTGAAGAGTCACCGATAAGTCAATCATCCAACCATACGAGAAGAATCCCTATCTTTCAAGTCAAGCCGGAATTATCAATTCGAAAGAAGATGAGATTGCTTTGAATCTCAAAAACAAATGGAGAATTTGCGCTAAGTGATTACGAGAGAGAGTCGACCACAAAGAACACAAATACAAGTCGATCAATCCAAACTAACTTACTCCAACCTGATGTAAGATGGCCGAGAAATCATCCACGAGAACTTGTCATTGGAGATATAAGAGAAGGTGTCAAAACAAGATCCAGAACTCAACAAGAAGCCATGTTCACATGCTTCATCTCACAAATAGAGCCCAAAGACGTGTCACAAGCCTTGGACGACACACACGGATTCAAGCTATGCAAGAAGAGTCAATCGGTTTGAAAGAAATAAAGTATGGGAATTAGTGCAAAGACCCATACATCAAAATGTTATTGGCACCAAATGGGTGTTCGAAATAAGATGAACGAGGAAGGTTACGTGGTAAGAAACAAAGCAAGACTAGTAGCCAAAGGATATTGCCAAGAAGAAGGGATAGATTTTGATGAAACATTTGCCCCTGTAGCAAGATTGGAAGCTATAAGGTTGTTTCTTGCCTATCTTTGCTCACAAGGATTTCATTGTATATCGATGGATGTAAAAAGTGCATTCTGAATGGTTTATTGGAAGAAGAAGTGTATGTTGAACAACCTCCGAGGATTTGCGAAGACTCTTGGAGATAAGGTATACAAACTCAAGAAAGCTCTATATGGATTGAAACAGGCACCCAGAGCTTGGTATGACACCTTGTCACAATTCCTAATCAAAATGGATTCACAAAAGGAAACGTAGATAGAACACTCTTGAGAATTCAAGACAAAAAGAGTATCTTTGCTTGTTCAAATATATGTGGATGACATCATTTTTGGATCTACAAACAAAGAGTCGTGTGTGAAAAATTTTCAAACCTCATGCAAAGTAAATTTGAAATGAGCATGATGGGAGAGTCGACATTCTTCCTTGGACTCCAAGTGAAAAACCTGAAGGAAGGAACCTTCATAAGTCAAACAAAATACACCAGAGATTTAATGAAGAAGTTTGGTATGGAGGATAAATCTTCCGTAAAAATACCAATGAATAATACATCGATCACAATGGACATGGATGCGGATGGCAAGCCTCGTAGATCAAACAAGATACTGAGCACTTATTGGATCATTGCTCTATCTCACAAAGGCAAGCGGCCGGACATCACATTTCTTTGTAGGTGTATGTGCAAGATTTCAATCTGCTCCAAAAGAGAGCCATATGACAAAGGCTAAGAGAATATTGAGATACTTGAAAGGAAGCCAAGAAGTAGGACTATGGTATCCAAAAGAAGGTGGATTCAAGCTAATTAGCTATTCAGATTCGACTATCTTTGGATGTAGAGTGGACAGAAGAGCACTTGAGGCACATGTCAAATGCTAGGAAACAGTGATTTCCTGGTTTAGCAAGAAGCAAAATTCAATAGCCACCTCTACACCGAGTGCGGAATACATAGTGCGGGCAAAACAAGTGCCCAAGTCCTATGGATGAGACAAAGAAATGAGAGACTATGAAGTTGAGGAAAAGAAATTCCAATCATGTGTGATAACACAAGTGCAATAGCAATCACTCGAGAATCTGTGTTGCACTCAAGAACAAAGCATATTGATGTCGGATATCATTTCATAAGAGATCACGTTGAAAAGAAGGACATCATCCTGGAATATATCTCAATCGATAAACAACTAGCTGACATCTTCACAAAACCATTATGTGAGTCAAGATTTGAAGAACTCAAACATGAGTTAGGGTTAATTGAGCTAAGTCGACACTCGGAAAAATCAAAGAAAAGAAATGGAACACAAAAAGGAAAAAGAGTTGAACTCATAAATCGGCCTAAGTAAATCACCAGATCGGAAGACAATACACCGAGTCACCGATAGTTTGAATCACCAAGAGAACTATGAGAAGTAGAGTTAAATCGGCTAAGGGATAAGTTTAGTCACTTATGAGCAAAGTGACAAAAACGCAATCGTTTTGACTAAGCGGGAATGTTTTAAGGAATACGTCAAAGATAATGATGATGTGTACGACATAAAGCCGCACACCAAGCTTATGATTGGATATAAATGCTTTGCCGCATTAAATACGAGACATTAAATGCTAAATAGGCGTGCAAAATCTAAGCCGTTGATTTCGATCACATTTTAAAACCACCCGCACGTCCTTTCATAAACTATATTTAAACCATTTCCGTCCGTTTCTCTCTCACACTTCTAAAACTGTTCATTTCTTTCTCTCAAAAGCAAAGGAAAAAATTCTCTCGAACCCTATCTATCTTCAAATCAATTTCTGAGTTTTTCTTCGATATAATCCTGAAAAATGGCACCAACTTATGACTTTACCAAGTTAGGAAAGCAAATCCACACTCTCTACGGTGGATTTCGACGGAATGGTGAAACAAGGGTCCGACGACACCCTAGTGAAGAAAATCGCTGAAAAGTTGGAAACGCCCGGTGCAAACCGTTTCGGCGTTAGAATATCCGATGACATATGTGGAGGAGGTCGCACAATTCTACGTGAATGCCGAGATTCACGATGAAGGAATAAAGTCATCCATTCACGGAAAGCGGTGACTATCTCTCGCGCAGGATTTGGCGAACATTGCTCACTACCGGCGAGAGGGAGCATCGAGATTAACGGCGATGTAAACTTGGGCGATGCTTGGAAAGAAATAGCCAAGCCCGACTTTCTTTGATAAAATAGTGTATACAACAAACAAGAGACTGCTTTGAAGGAGGATTATCACAAGTTTGTTGGACATAGTTGCCAAATGTATCGACATCAAATTTGGCAAATTGACCAATCACAAAGGCAAAGCTGATTGTAATGGCCGCAATCATCGCAGAAAAAGAAGATAAATCTGGCTGAGTTTGTCTCACAAAGCAGACTACTGCCCGAACGTGGGGAACAAATCCTTCAAGGATGATGGCACATTTGGAGGATCCTAGGATATGGCCTAGTGATTGGCCGGCTAATGGAGGTGAAAGGAGTCCCTCTTAGACATGGGAAAGCATTCCATGTTAACAAGAGGATGTTCGAGCAAATCTCTCAGCGCCTGAGAAGAGAGCTTACGCCAAGAGAGCGACACAAGTGAGGGGAATCACCGACCCAAGATACAAATGTTTCCTCTCCAACCAAGAAGAAAGCGCCCTGCGGTGCTAAGAAAGATCACGCCCCTGCAAAGAAAGAAAACCAAACATGCTCCCCGCCCCTGCAGCAGAGTCACCCGCCCCCCGGCCGTGTCTCCCCGCCCGCAGCGGCGGTCGAGAAGGACTCACAAGTACCTTCTCCGATTGTCAAAAGAGGAGAACCGAGAAGCCAAGACGGCCCGCTTCTCGAAAAAAGACACCAGCACCGACTGCCCCGGCCCGCCCAAGACTCGAGAGGACACCGTCTCTCGAACTTAAATCCCTCCGGTACAAGCTAGAGAGACGAAGACGCATTGTCAAGCGCTCAGCCGGAGAAACCAGTGAGTCGACCACTCGGCTAGAGCAAATACGAGAGGCTCGCCGTAGAAGTAAAGTCTCCGGATGTAGTTGATGAAACACCAAGTCTCGTTGAAGCGATCAGCAGAGGCAACTCAAGACACAAATTTGTAGTTCACACAAGCCTGAAAGAAACACTTAACTCCGCTAGAGCGGATAGTGATGTAATGATCCTATCTCCACCTTACCCAGACATCCAAAATCGTCTGCGTGAGTGGAGGAAATGGAAGTTGAGTAAGTCAAGGAACAGTTCCAACGGCCTGAGTTCATAGAAGAAGAAGAGGAACTGTGAGCTTCCTTGACCGACCACTGTATCCCAAAGACTTGATGAAGACAACTCGCATAGACATCCTGCATTTTCAAGGAAAAGGAGAGAGAAAAAAGCAAGCCGAGGAAGCCGAGGCACGTGAGAAGGCCAAAGATCTGCCCTATCTCCGGCACACTAGAACACACACATCCTCTCCTTGATGTCTTCTCGACAGTGATGAGGATCCTGAGAAATTCTCGGTCACTTTCTGCTGAAGAGTTGCAAATGCAGCAAGCATTGCATGAATCGAAATCCTTCACGAGCAAAGACCGATGGAGGGACCAGGAGAGTCCTCCGAACACACCGAAATTGATCCAATGGGAGTGGTTCAAAGAAATCTCCATTGTTGTTGCTTTGCCACCACTTCCCCACTCACTCGGAAGAAGCGATGAGGACTTGGCGATGAAAGGGATAGTGGGGAACCTGTCGAGCCAACCCCTATTGAAGGTGTGTTACCACCGCCCAACGGCCGAACAATCAATCGAAATAGTAGGGAGTTTGGAGACGAGTGACCCCCATTCCAAGTCACTCACCAAAAGGGTGCGCCCGGTGAGGGGAAACTCCCTCCACCGCGCAAGGTTGGAGGATGCTGCAGATGACTCCACAACGAATCAAGGAGGCGAAGTAGAGAAAATACAAACACAAGAAGAACAACAAGTTGCCATCAACGAAGCTCGGGCGATTGAGATCGTCTCACCGAGGTGCCAACCGCTACTACGAAGGCTAATGATGCTTTCTTGAGGCGATCGAGGCACTGAGATGGAACGGCCTTGGGAGTTAACACTGGGTGATGAAAGTGCAATCCATGGGGTTGAGACTCCAATGGATGCCACACGCGAAGACCCTAAGACAACACACCGTCGAAAGGGAGGACCAGGCCTCGCCGCAGAGAGACTAGCGGAGGTAATGAAGGCCCACGGGAGGTTGAGACTTCCGGGGTAAGGTAGTCAAGTAGAGAACATCCTCCCGCTATCATCGACCCATCCGAGAAGGAGATAAGCGCACTTCATGATTCCCGAGGATAATCCGATGTCACATTTCTGGGGATCGGAAGGCAAAGAAGAAGCCGAGTCATCCCCGTGATGATCTAAAAGACTCACGGATGTTCCAAGCACGAGCAAGTCGATCCCAAGACTACTCGTCAAAACTTTAATTTTGATGATGAGCCACCAATGGAAATCTCATCATCGTCCGATGACGCTTACTTGATAAGGCCGAGGACCAGTCTACTTAATTGGAAAAATCAACAGAGACCAACGGGCTGTTGAGACAACCGAGCTCGCAAACCGGGACCACTTCACAACAAAACCTGGTGAACAACCGAGTCCACCTGCGCAAGCTCCTCAAGTCCGCAGCAGGGATCGATTCCCAAAAGAACTTCACGCGCACCGCTCATCATCGAATGCATCCCGGTTGGCGGTGATGAATCCTTTGTAGAATCTTTTCCTTTTTCCCTGGAGATACCGAAACTCCATGAAGAGTCGAAAATGAACAAGCACGCTACCCGCATCAGCTCCGTTTTTCAATCGGCACCATTGTTCCAAATGATTCACGATTTTGACGCCGCATGGCCATCACCGCAACGCGGAAGAATCAAATTGAAGTCCGCGAAGTGTTCAAGGCATTATTCGCCGAGATTGAACGGATGGAGAAGCATCAGCCTCTATGGATATGCGATCGACAACAGAGATGCCAATCTCACTCGATTTAAGAGGCATAACAACCGGATCGGGGAATGGTGGCAACAAAGAAAAACAATGCGTGTGGAACAAGTGAGATACTTCAGGACATTGTTCAACAAGTCACATTGGTGTGGAGAGTGAAAATGCGATGCAAAAACAAAGTCGAGAGAACATATTGAGCACATGCATGAAGCTCACATTGCCGAGGTTAAACCTGCTGCGTGAGCAAAACAAAAGTGATCTACAGCGTTTGGAAGAGACCATGAATACAAAATTCAGCCTTCTCATGGCCGAGATGAAGTGATTTCAAAGAGAGTCCAACGCTACTCGGCCCCGAATTTCGTCCGCATACTCGCACTGCACTCGAGACAAAACTCAACTATCGCCAGGCTTGACTTCCGCTGCGGAGTCTATTTCCAGTGCGTTCCTCTCTCCTTTGATGATGCCAAAAAGGGGGAAGAGGAATACCTAAAGCGCAAGGGGGATCCAAGTTGAAAAGGAAGGAGCAAAAGCAGCGAAGGGAAAATCACCGAGGAAGTGTTAAAAAAAAAAAGCGAGAAGAAAGGAAAATCATTGAGGGGGAAGGATCAAAAGATATGACCTTGATGATTGCACAAACCCCTCAACAGAGTCTGTCACACGGTGACATTATCAAAAGAAAACTCCCCTCAGAACTCCGCCACTCCAACACTCTGCTTTGTATCTATGGTGAAAAGAGAAAACAATTGAAGCGGGGATGAAGGAAGTGGAAGGAAGAATGGATGCCCGAGTTATGAACATCTTGAAAGAACATGGAGGCATTCCAAGAGACGAGAGACACTTATGCCATTTTAGATGTCGGGACAGAGCCACGATCGGTTGATGAATTTAAAACGCTCGAATCAAGGATACTTTGCAAAAATGTCTATGGCTCAAGCTTGGGACTTGTATCTTTGGGAAAAGGGCCTCACGTTATGTGAAGAAGGCGACAGCATGACAGACTACCGCGATCACTCTGTTTGGTCACTCCACCGGTCACTCACCGAAAGAAGAAGACCCCAAGATCTGATATACGCCCAGGTAGAGGAAGAAGCGGTGGAGGAAGAAGCTTGGACCTAGGCCTCGCCCAAGAATATTGAATACGTAGATCCGAGGAAAGAAAGGAGGGATCTCTGGGCTGGCTTGACCAAGTGGCAAATTTGCAAGTGGCTAAAACTAACGCCGAGTATGCAAAAAGAATAGAAGAAAAAACAAGAGACAAACTCGGCTATGGGATGGAGGAGAGACAGAAAGAATAAGAAAAGATGAAGTCGCCAGGAAGGCATATGAAAAGAAAAAAGAAGGCAAAGCGGTGACGACGAGAAAAAGAGAAGAAGAGAAGAAGATCTTGAACAAGATGAAAGAAGGAGACAAATAAGGAGATGAAGTGTTCTTTGTCAACCCTTCGTGTATTTCACTATGTAAATACATACAATGTAAGTCTTCTGTAATAAAGCTATAAATTCTTTACTTTTCTGTGTAGGCAAATATGTACTCTGATACACCTTGTAAACAGTTGTGTAAAAGAACAAGAATGATATGATCAATAAAAGAATTGATTCTCAACGCATACATTCTATGTCAACACACTTATCTCGTATGTATCTTTCTTTGTTTGCATTTTTGAATGGTTTAAGTTTTGGCATCATCAAAAAGGGGGAAATTGTTAGGAATTTTATTGTTTAGATTTTGATGAATGCCATGTAAAACTTAGAATAGAAAGTTGGCACCCCAATTCTTGCTGTAAAATGCATTGTAACAATTAGAGCTGGCCAAGCTGAGTTAAGTCGCCTACGCCCTAACATGCAAGAAGACAATCGGAGACTAAAGGAAGACTCATTGGGAGACAATGAGTATGGCAAAGAAGAGTAGATGGGAACTCTCTTGAAGAAGCAGTTTGAGATGCAACAGTGGAGAGTATCGATCAAGTCAACTCAAGAAAAACTAAGTCTCAAGTTGAAGTGACGGAAGAGTCATCCATGATTGGAAGGCGACTCTAAGTCACCTGGGAAAGCAAGGAAATGCGGTCAAGTCGAGATAATCAGAAAAGATCTCATTTGCCGAAATCAAGAGAATTACTTAAACAAGTAATATCTCCATACCACCTTTCTCGGAGTGCTCGGTCCCGAAGCGTGCAAAAGGAATGAACCAATGGGAAGCACTACACCATGTCGAACTCAAAAGGTGAAAGAACAATTCATACGAGGAAATGGCAATTCCAAGGATCGCAACAAGACAAGCCAACGATTTGCAAAAAGTGACTTTCAAAAATAAGCCTATCTCTTCAACGGGCAAATTTACGAAAGATCACTATAAAAGGCCGAGGAATGACTCGAGAGAAGGTTACTCAACCACGAACATTCAAGAAATCAATTAAAATTATAACCGAAAATACTCTCAAATCATTCAAGATTAATCCTCAAGCCTACATTACGAAGTACATCAATCCAACACTAACCTCGTGAAGGAAAGAGAACTTCAATCGATTGAAGAGGAAACTTTTGAAGAAAAGGGGTCTACATTCCACGAAGGATTGTAGAAAGGTTCAAGGTCGAACCAAGTCTTAAGCTTTTGGAGGGCTTCGTGATCAAATCCAAAGAGCTTGAGTAAGTGAGTTGTAGTAGCAAGGCAAAATACCTGTGAAGAAGAAGCCGAGTCGTAAGAGAAGCCACCGAGTGATCAAGGCGTCTCAGATCGAGTCCCAAAGGATCAAGTCACCGTGTGATCAAGACTTGTATCCGGATCTTACCACTTTGTAAACCGATCATTACTTAGTGGATTCCTCCAAGAGTTGGAGAAGAGAGGAGTAGAGGAATTACCCCATCTTGAACCTCTATAAAAATTTCACTGTGTCATTTACATTTCAAAGATTTTAATTCCTGCATTTTTAACGCTTATATCTGTGATAAATTTGCTATCCACTTGATAATTTATAAGTACTAAACCAAGCACTAAACTCTTGCTTAATCAAACTTAAGGGTGTTAAGTCTTCCTGAAAACAAAACCACAGTTGAGTTAATTTAGAGTCAATAAATGAGTTATTCCATCAACAAACTCGATTGAGTGAAATTGAGAGACTAACTCTACTGATTAACTAAATTGATGTCCATCAAGGACACAAATGTGAAGAATCAACTCGTATATTCAAAAGGACTAAATCGAAAATTTGGTAAGGTTTATTCAACCCCCCTTCTAAACCTTACACTTACACCCCCCTTGGGACCTACACTCTTCAACAGTTTGTAGTTGTCTTTCCTTCACGACTTGGTGTTGGATCGATTTCCTTCGAGAGTTAGGCTTGAGGATTTTGCTTGAATAACTTGAGAGTAAATTGCGGATTCTGATTCTTAGTAATTGCTTGAATGTTCGTGGTTCGAGTAACCTCCTCTCAATGAGATTCCTCGGCCTTTTATAGTGAACTTTCAAAAATCACCCGTTGAAGAGATAGGTTGATTTTCAAAAGTTACTTGTGTTCGTTGGCTTGTCTTGTTGCGATCCTTGATGTTGACATTTTCTCGTATTAAATGAATGTTTAGCTTTTGTCGACACGAGGTGCGAGTGCTTCCCATTGGTTTATTCCTTTTGCACGCTTCGGGGATCGAACACTTTCGGACATGGCGGCATGGAAGTATTACTTATTTAAGTAAGCTTCTTGACTTACGTATAACGGATTCTTTTCGATTGTCTTGACTTGACTCGCTTCTCTAACTTCCCAGGTGACTTGAGATAGCTTCCAATCAATGGATGACTCATCCGTCACTTCAACTTGAGACTTGGCTTCTTGAGTTGACTTGACCGACACTTCACACGATGTATCTCACCGATACTCCTTCATCGAGTTCTTGAATTCTCCTCCTTGCCATACTTAGTTGTTTCACATTGGAGTCTTCATTTCGATCTTTAGTTGACTTCTTGTATATGCGGCATAGGCGACTTGACTCGGCTTATGCAATACCCTATCTATTACAATGCAAATTACAAGGGAAATGGGGTGCCAACTTTCTAGTCTCGATTTTACATGGCATTCATCAAAATCTAAACAAGAAATTTCCCAACAATTTTCTCTTTTTGATGATGCCAAAACTTAAAACATACATACAAAATGTAAATAGCAAAGATACATACATATAATGTAGAAATAGAGAATGTATGCGTAGGATCAATCTTTTTATTGATCATATCATTCTTGTTCTTTACACAAACAGTTTACAATGTGTATCATAGCAAACATAGCATTCTAATCTAAGAAAAAGTATAGAAATTACAGATTTCTTATTCAACGTACAGAAGACTTACATACATATGTATTTACAACAGTAAAATACATGAAGGGGTGGACAACAACACTTCATCGCCTTCACTGCCTCCTTCTTTCTTCTTCAGCTCTGTCCCTCCTCTGCTCTCTTTCTCTTCTTTTCATCTTCAAATGCCTTTTTTCTCGTATGCTCTCTTTGCGGCAAGATCGTCTCTTCTCTTTCTTTCTTGCCTTACTTCCCACAAATGATCTTGCCTTTTGTTTTCTTCTTCAATTCTTTTGACATAGTCGATTCTTCCTAGCCACTTCCCGGTTGGCTACTTCGTCATATCCAGCCCAGTAGATCCTTCCCTTCTTGCCCGGATCTACATATTCAATGTTTTTGGGTAGAGGTCTAGGTTGAAAACCTCTGCCTCCACCACTCCTTCCTCTTCCTCTGGGCGTATATTGTCTGGAGTCTTTTTTTGCCAAGTGAATGGATGCTTGTAGTCTGCTGCCTATCAGCTTCTTCACATAGCTTTAGACCCTTCTCCCAATACAAGTCCCAGGCTTGGGCTATGGACATATTTTTGAAGTATCCCTCGGATTCGAGCGTTTTGAATTCTTCCACTGATCGTGGCTCGTCTCCATCGTCTGGAATGGCATCTGTGTCTTTTCCTGCCGGAATGCCTCCGTATTGTTTCAATATATCCATCACACGGGCATCCATTTTTCCTTCGACCTCCTTCATCCCTCGCTTCGCGATTTTCTCTTCTCGGACATAGGTGCAGTGTTGGAGCGCGGAGATTCTTGGAAGTTTGCTGATTATGTCACCAGACAAGGCCTTGTATAGGGGTTTCAACAAACATTAGAGTCATATCTTTTGAACCTTCCCCAACTCATTGCTTTTCCCTTTTCTTTTTTTTTCTTCAACTGTTTTCTTCTTCTTCTCAACATTGCGTCCTTCTCTTTCCCATCCGCCGACCCTTTCAACATCTTCGTATTTCTCTTCCCCTTTTTGGCATCATAAAAGGAGAGAGGAACCCCTGGAACATGCCACAAGCATAAAATCTAGGCGGCTAATAGCTGAGTTTTGCTTGGAGTCCGCTGCGGAGTATGTTGTCTGAAATTCTGAGCGGGTGGCTTTGGATTCGGCTGCCACCAGCTTCATTTCAGCCATGAGAAGGCTGAATTTGTTATTCATATTTTCCTCTACGCCAGAGTTCTTTCTTGTGAAATTCTCGCAGCAATTACATTTCAGTGTTGTGGGAGGCATGCATTCATCAATATTTTCTTGCATCCTCCTCTTCATGTCAGCATTATCAGCGCTCCAGATCAATATTTTGTTGTACAATGCCTTGAAATATCTAACTTGTTCTAGTCGCATTGTACGACGCTGTTGACACCATTCCCTGATTCTAACCACTATTCCGCGTAGATCGGCCGTAAGATTGGCATCCCTATTGTCCAGCCGCATATCCAATGTGGCCTGGTGCCGTTCTATCTTCTCAATCTCTGCAAAGATTGTCTTGAAGACCTCTCGTACCTCAGCTGTCACCTCGGTCTCAGCTGGCGGCCAAGCAACATCAAAATCAAAGTCTCATTGGGACGATCGATCCGTGGGAATAATCAACAGGTCCGACGGCGTTGAAGCGTCATTGCTCTCGAAATGTTTCTTCATCAAGTTCAGCACTCAATAGATAAAGGGAAAGTTTCTTCAAATGCATCATCACGGACATATGGTATAGATTCCACCGTTATTCGTGCACGTGATGTGCCCGTTGAGTGGAGTCTCTTTGTAGCTTTGGGAGCCTGCGTGACACTCGACCGGTTTGGGCCTTGGTGAGTGGTTTGGTCGATTGGATGAGCCTCACTGTCTTAACAACCTTCTTCGGCCTCGATGGGATTCTCGCTAAATGAATTTGATGTTCCTCGGTTGCACCATCGCATCATTGGAAGATGATGAGTCTTGAAGGCTTGGCTCATCATCAAAATTGAATGTTTGACGAGTAGCCTTGAGGTCCGGCTTGCTCGTACTTGGTAAAGTGTCCTCAATCGAGTCTTTTTGATGTGCGGTTGGGGTAGACTCGGCTTCAATCGCAGATCCCGGGAAGGTTGTATCGGATCATCCTGGGAGTCATGAAGAGCACCGATTTCCTCCTCTCGAATCAAACAATTATGGTTTGAGGAATGCTCTTATCTCCTTGATTTTTACCTAGGGAAGTCTCAACCTCCCTTATGCCTTCATTACCTCCTGCAGCCTCAAGCTGCAGCGGGGCCTTTTGTAATAATCCCTTTGACAGCGCCATTGTCTTGGTCTTCTTCTGCAGTGGCATCCATAGGAGTCTCAACTCCGTGGATTGCACTTTCGGCGCTTCAGTGTTAACTCCCGGCGATCCATCCATCACGTGCCTCGACTACATTAGCAGCGTCCTCGGCTGCAGCGATTGGCACTTCAAATGAAGGCACTCAATTGTCCGAGCTTCACAAGGTATGACAACTTGTTGTGTTTCCTTTTCTTGTTCCTTCTCCACTTCGCCTCCTAGATTAATGGTGGAGTCATCTACGACATCCTCCGACCTAGGCTGCAGCAGTGGAGGAAGTTTCCCAGTGGCGCACCACGGTGAGTGACTTAGGGTGGGGTCACTCGAGCCGCACTCATTGTTTCCTTTGAGTGTTCGGCCATGGGCGGGTGGTACGACACCTTCAACAGGGGTTGGCTCGACTTGGGTCCCCAAGTTCCCGGTTTCATCGCCCGTCCCCTAGATCCATTCTCTCGAGTGAGTGGGGAAGTGGTTGCGGCAATAGAATGATCGTGGCGTCTGTTGTACCACTCCCAACGGATCAATTTCACCGTGATTTGGAAGACTCTCCTGGTCCTTCCATCGATTGTTGCTCATGCATTATTTTGAATTCCAAAGCATGGCTTCTTTGCAAATCCAATTTCTCCTTTGCAACAACCGGGTCCATGTCCTCATCACTTTCTCGAAAGAGAATCGATGTGAGGATGAGTGTGATCACTAGTTCCATGAAGAGGACAAATGTCGGCCTTCTCACGAGCCTCTGCGTCCTCACCGCTCTAGCCTTTTCTTTTCTTTTTTCCGAATTTGCAGCATATTGATGCAATTATCCTCATCAAGGGCTTGCAATACGATATCAACTTCAAGAAACCTCGAAGAGTTCCTCTTCTTCCTTGATAAACTCGGGATGTTCAAACTGCTCCCTAGAGTGACTCAACTTCCATTTCCTCCATTTTCGCAGACGATTTTGGATGTCCGGATACGATGGAGAGTACATAATTACATCATCATCTTAATCCTCTCCTGTTTCCTTCTTTTTCGAAAATGGAGGGTAGCAAACTCTCGCCCTACACCTCGGCGCGTCTGTCATCGCGTGGAGATACGATCCTGTCGACAGGGAAACCAACACTTCAACCCACATTCACAAATACCTGCCCGGATGGAGCTATTGTTTAGTGTGAGTTTTGCATGTATTTTAGGGCATATTTATGGCTATAATTGTTTATAAACATGCAATAACTCATATGAAATGGTATATATTCGCTCTTTGTGGAAAAGGTATTACGCTTTGCTCGTTTTGTAGGAATTTAACAATATTTGGAGTGATTTTGTGATAAATACGAGCATTGCGACTTAGAATCATCAAGAATCGAAAGCGATTACACCCAATTGGAAGCCAATTATATTGAGTCTAGAGTCATAGTAATGATTCGTGTGTCAAAAGAAGCATGGATGATCAAACAACGAGGGGATTTATCTCGAGGAACGTCCAAACGCGTGCCGGAATTTCCAACACCGGCGAGTTTAGTATTTTGGCCATAACTCTCTATACAAAATTGATATTGAGCTTATTCAAGTGGCTACGGGAAGCTAAGAGAGAGGGATACAACTCTTATGAAGACCCCATGAGCAAATTCGGACGTTTGGGTGATGCAGGGGCTGGTCATGCGTGATGCACACGGCCCGTGCGTCCTTCAAATAAAAGAAACTTCTTGCGGCACCTAGCACGGGTTGGGCGTGCGCTAGGCGCATGGCCCGTCGTGTCTTGGGAAAACAGAGTTTGACAGATTTCCAACTAGGTTTTGACCC
Source organism: Rehmannia glutinosa (assembly GCA_016081115.2). Lineage (NCBI taxonomy): Eukaryota > Viridiplantae > Streptophyta > Magnoliopsida > Lamiales > Orobanchaceae > Rehmannia > Rehmannia glutinosa. Next base: position 106,771 of record JABTTQ020000879.1, on the reverse strand, counting down.
AAATGGAGTCAGATAAAGATGGGCGGCCACAAACGAAAGGAGCGCTGATTTTTGCCCTAGAAAGCGAGAAAAGAGCAATTTTTCCACCGGAGAATTGGAGAGATCGATCAAGACCGCAAACACACCTTCGAGGATTGAAGATAGATCGAGAGATGATCATCATTCCCGAGTTCACTCATTCCATAGTATCATTATTTTCAATTAGTTAGACATGAACATTAATAATTTGTCTATGGATTGTTTCTTTTCTATGTCCGGCTAAATACTTTGTGATTCCTGGGTTTGAGAGTAGGTTAATGGATACTTTTATTTGATGATTTATTGCAATCAAAGTTAATGTTTTCCAACCCTATTCAAGTACTTTGCTTTAATTCTTGTTTTATCAAAAAGCTATTGGTTTAACTTGTTTGATGTATTGATTCATAATTCTAACCGATGAGTTTCAATACTAGATCTATGAGTACTTGACATGAATATCTTGCATGATTGAGAAGTCTGTGAATATTCGTGAGGCTTTATAATCTTTTGATCTTTTGGGAGTTGGATATCTCATGTTCAGTAGAGATGCTAGCATAGATATTCCAATCAACGCTTTACATGCATCTCGAGAGAGAGGGTAAATTACTTTTGTGATTAGTCTATAGGGAAGAATACGTTTAACTTTGGTTTGATTAATCTGATAATAAAAGGGGATATTAACTGAAACCACAACCCAGGAATCCATTCATTCATACTTGATCTTTTAATCCACTCTTTGCTTTGTTATTCTAGGATAATTTCTGCTTTAGTGTTAATAAAACCAATCCATCTCAAATTCGATAGTCTAGATAAAAATAAGGCTATTATAATCCAAATTAGTACATTAATTTATTACTCCTGTGGATTCGACCTTGCTAACCCTATTCTATAAACTACACCATACACTTGCGGTGAAGCTAAAAAATAAGGCGAACAAGTTTTTGGCGCCGTTCGGGGACTAATCAAATTTTTAGTACTAATATTGCGATAAATAGAATTATTTTTAATTTAGACATTTTTTTCTTTCTTTTCATTTTATTTAATTCCACTCCTACATTATTTGATTTGTTTCTTTGAGTTGGTTCGGGTAGTGCACGAACACCCGCTCAGTGGAAGAAGCCAATTATTTCAATAATCGGAATCTCTACAATTATTGGAATAATCCTACTCCTACGTCTATTATCCGGAGGCAAAGCCATCTATGGAGGACGTCCTCACCGCATTTATGAATGAAAAAGGAACCAGATTCAACAAACATGAGGCTAAGGACAAAATTGAGGCACATGTCACACAATTGGCTAACACTGGCACACAAATGAAAAATCTTGAAACCCAGTTAGCCAATTAGCTACGATCCTTGGTGGACAACAACAAAAGAGCCGATTTTCAAGCACCACAAGTCAACTCAAAGGAACAAAGTAGTGCCATTCATCTAAGGAGTGGTACCGAACACGAGGAGCCAAGATCCTGGAAAAGCAAGAAAATTCGGAACCAAACACGGATGTGTGTCATGCACTTTCGGCCGTGTGTGGTATCGAAAAGAGCAAAAACATGACAAGGAACACACGAACCGGGCATGTACGCCGGCGGCGCGTGCGAGATGCCATAAAAACTATTCGAGAATGAGACGAGCACAGACTATGCGTGCGCGCGCACGGACAACATGCGCGTAACTCAAATCAAAAAGTTCCAACACCAGGACTCCAATCCTTGCTTGGAAATCAAAGTATGCAATATTAGGTGCAAACAATGCAAATTTGGCATTTGACCATGACCCAAGCGGCTAATATATGCATTCAAAGGAGGCACAAATTCATGAGAGTTACAGCGTCAAGCTATAGACGTTAAATGAAGCGCTTGTTGGGAGGCAACCCAATGGTTTGTTGTATTAATTTTCGTTTTCCCTTTATTAGTTAGGATTTATTTGCTTTTCTTTAAAAAAAAATTGAAAAAAGGACCGTCGCAGGGGCGCACGGGACGCCGTCTTGCACACGCACGCCCATGCGTCGATTCGGAAGCATTATTAGGTCGCGAATTCAGGTATGCATTCCCAATCCACACTTTTCTTTGAAATTCTATCTTCTCTTCTATGTAATATAATTCCATTCAAGTTTGGGGGGAGAGGTAGTTATTTTGATTGAAGGGTGTGGCGAAAAGAAAAAAAAAATTGTATTCATATAGTTGCATTTAGAACATATAGGTTGCACTGCATTAGATGCTTATTTATGATTTTAGCACGTTTATTGCTTTAGCACGTTCTTTTTTTCTTAGGTTTTTAGGAGTGAGTTGACCGCTATTGTGTGCTTGTTGTGATCTTGGGAGCATTCGTTGAAAGCAGTTTGTGTTGTTTTGAATTGGGTATTTGTCACAAAATCACTCCAAATATCGTTAAATTCCTACAAAACGAGCAAAGCGTAATATCTTTTCCACAAAGAGCGAATATTTACAATTTCATATGAGTTATTGCATGTTTATAAATAATTATAACCATAAATATGCCCTACAATACATGCAAAACTCACACTAAACAAACCCCAAACTTAAACTTGGGATGTGATCGGTCAACACTTTATAAACAAGACAAAACACAAATGGGGTAATGAAGAGCAACTCAAGAACAACGCATCACAATTCATGTCATTTATCCCTAGACGCCAAGCAACAAATCAACCAAGCTTCGAATATCTAACATAGAACACAAGTCAATTAAAACCATGGTAAATACTTCAAATCACGCCTCTCATGGAGAAAGTGTATACTCTCCTCTATAGAATAATAAGGGACGTGTATTCGCTCAAATCATGTCAATGTTGAAGAATTACCATAGGCTTGCAAATCGTCTCACATCTCCGCCACTCGATTGTATGCAATTCATAAATCAGAAAGGACTTTTCTTTTGGTTGTAATGAAGGCTCTTTGGTTAAGGTAGGGAAATATGGAGAAAGTGACTCAAACTTTAGCGTATAGATCGTAAGCACATCTTTTCTCACTCAAATATTCTCATTCAAATCAAATATGCACCCCCATTACCTCTTATTCTAATCACCTCTCTTTTTCTCCTTTTTTCCTACAATCGCTCTCCTTACATCATAACCTCTGCCTAAAAATCCATTTAAGGCCAACTCACTTATGCCGTCGATTTTTTTCACATTTTTTTGACTCTTTTGTGAGTATCTCCTCCTTTTTCCTCCTTTTCTTCTTCTATCCCCACTTCCAACATGTACACCATCATGTAAGTCTAATGAAGGGGCCTCCGGCTCCAATGGCATCGGATCTTTGGGCCGATCATTCGATCGAGGCGGCCTACACCCACTTTCTACACGCAACAGGGCCCTCCTCCTCGCCTAGGGTCCCTATCTCTGTGATCGACCCGCTCATCGACCTTTTAGCCTTGCCCGGCCGGTCTCGCGGCCCCTACACCTCGGCCGCTCTATTCCCCTCGGCTCACGGCGTCCGGATCCTTATTTATCTCTTTTGGCTGATTTTCTAAAGGATCTGAATTCCTCGCCTCCTCATTGGGCTCCTCTTGACTAACCCCAATTTGTACACTATACCCTCGCGGATGATGGTGACGGGCATTGGACAAAAGACGGTATCGTCTTTTCCAACAGAACCTGCTTGGGGTAGGTTCGAACTCGAAAGATCAACAATGTTCGGCCGAAAGCGGTATCTCTCTTCTTCGGAAGAAGAAACGAGAAGGGTCGAAGGGGATCCTCTACCTCGACCTCAAAACTACGATTTTGGTTTTGGCTATCCTTAGAAACAAACATATTTTTTGGGGAAAATAAGGAAAATATAAAAGAAGAAATTTGAAAAAATACCTAAGTGTTCTCGATCTTTGGTACCCTAAGCCGACACAAAATTGCACTCGATCTCTCTGTTGATCTTTGCTCGAAAAGTGATGAATGTGAAAGTATGAAATGAAAGAGGGATGGGGTATTTATAGGGTAACTTCCCTCCGGAAGTAGCGCACCAAAATTAATAGGCACGTCTTTTTCGGATTCATAAGATCTGCAGGAGGCATCATATCCTGCGAAACGGTCACATCTCCCCATTTCTGTGTGAAAAGGTCCAACCACTGAATGACACGTGTCGGCCATCATAGCACCCAATTAATGCGCCGTTTTAAAGATTTAATGCCAGCGATTGACAGTGTTAGTAATCAAGACTTTTAAGGTTTCTCCTTAATTTAAGATTCATGATTAGCCTTTAAAGTTTAAATCGACTCGAAATAAATTCCCTCCTCGAAAATAAACTTGGGGGTCATTGATGACACCCGAGCTGACCTGAGGAAGAACAAAGGCAACCAAGCCGAGCTCAACTAAAAAAGGCATGTGCCCATTCACCAATGACGACGCCACCGACTAGACGGGCTCGGCCATGTAAGCGATCGAGCCAAATGACTAAAGCTCCTGAGCTGCCGATGTGGCACAAACCAAGCTCAACCCAAACAGAGCAAAGTCATAAAGGGACTCAAGCGAGCACCTTACCAAGCGGTGCATGTGACGAGAGCGACCCCCGGTGACGCGATTAAACGGTCAAGAAAACATGCCCACAATAAAATAAGTTCCTCAAAAGCAACAATATTCCCTCAAGGTAAACAAGATTCTCCCAACACATGGCTACTTCCCACGCGCAGCAGTAAATAACACCATTATTTTAAGGGAAAGTTGCAAATAGTAAGATAGATACACCCTACAGATATCCCCTGGAGTAATTGAGAAAGGACAAGTGTCCCACTACCTCGAACAATTATTACCCCATGATTGGGTATAAAAGGGGCAAAATGGATTGTAATAAGGGACAAGAAAAAACAACGAGAAAAGAAGAGAAAAACATATAACAAAAGATAGAAAATAGGAGAGTATCAAAAGAGAGCGAAAGAAAGGCAAAATCAAGTTAAAAACCGAAAGCCGACCACTGATACGGTCGCTTGGTTAATTCAATAAAAAGGCCGAATTAGCCCTCGTTTGGTTGTATTTTATTTCAATTACTCCCCACAATATCAAAACTCCCTATTTTCCTTTGTTGACCAAAAAAGCACGTCAACAAAATTTTTGAAAATTTTAAAATGATTGCGGTGAAACTCCTGGAGCGGTGGATGCCGAGTTCTGAAATTACAAATGAGCTCTCAACTCTTGGAAAAGAAAACACACAAAAGGAAATGTGTGGAAATTTTGAGATCGCTCCCAACCGAGTGGGAAATGAAGGTGATGGCCTTGAGACACTCGATGGACTGACAAGAATCTCCAACCATGAGCTATTCTCATATTTGAAAGCTTATGAATATGAGCCGAGAAGGAAAGATAAAAAACATATAGTTGTACCAAAGACATTTGTTCTCTCTTGGTGGAGAATCCAAAAGAGTTGATTCCAAGGATACCATTGACCCAAAGGAGATTGCCCTAATGGTGAAAAGATTCAACAAGTTCTTTAACAAGAACTATAAAAGGAACAAGGGTGAAACCTCCAAGAGACACTCAGGACTTTCCAAAGCCAGGGAAGACAGATCACCCACGAGAGCTGAATATCAGAGAGCTGATTATCAAAAGGTTGAGAACATGTGCTGGAACTACAGACAGCCAAGACACTTTGTTGTTGATTGTTCCTATCCACCAGTCAACAAGTACGGGAATGAGGAAGAAAGAAAAGTCTTCAAAGAAAGAAGACAAGAAAAGAAGAAAGCCATGTTGGTTGTTGATACTCGACACCCGTGCAATGATACATCTGAATGAATCGGCCGAGGCCGACTATTCCTCGGATTAATCGAATAAGAGGCTTTGATATGCCTTATGGCCAAAGAACAAGAAGATGAGGTACACTCTAATTCTGATGATAGTGATAGTGACGCAAACACTTTATCACCCATAGATCTTTATGATTCATTAGGCAAAATGATGAAAGATTTTGAGCATATAAAAACCTCTCACACACTCTTAAATAAGGAAAACAACTAGCTCATAAGCCAAAACTCACAGCTGACTGTGGAGCTGAATACTCTCAGTCAAGCAGTTGATACGAATAAAGAGCGGAAGGTTGATATTGCTAAGGTCAAGGCAGACTTAGCTAAAAAACGAGAAAAAAGGGAAAAAGAATTGAAAAATGTGATTGCATCATTTAGTAAGGCACTAAATCATTGTATGAATTGATAATGATACAAAAGGAAAGTGGAGATAATATGCATTCGGTTCAATTCCATTGTCCATGCTCAAACTCCAAGAGTGATTTTGGAGAAAGGATCATCAAGCAATAAAGGAGCTGTCTAAAAGCCCAAAGCACCATATGTTGCATCCACTCACACTCACAATCACACACATGTCGGCCTGGGTTACAAAGGCAAGAAGCCAGCAGAGTATACTGAAAGGACAACTAAAACTAAATTCAGAAGAGTCCATCAGCAGACTCCTAACATGAAATATTTTGTGAAAGCAAAATAGACCTACCAAAAGCCCCAAAGGTTTCAGCATAAAAAGCCATATGAAGGGAATGGCAGAAACTATCCAAGTCAGGTTGATTGGAATAATCAAATGAGATATCAGCCAAGTCCTAAGGGATACAAGCCCAAGTGGCAAAGACCTCAGACTTAAAATAGGTCATTCCTAAGGCTAATGAACTATTATCAGCACATATATGCACTCAATCAGAATGCTCACTGTGCATAAAAGTTTCATTATTATCCCAAGAAAGCAAATGCACCAGCACACTCACAGGCATACAGACAAAAGAGACAGTTGTATGAGCCTAAAGCTCCTAAGTAATTTGTTAAGTTTAATTATGATTATGGAACTGATAGGTGGCAACCTCTTAGAGTCAGATCATTTGGCTATAGGTTGGTTGGAACACCTTATAGTGCTAACCCCTCAAAACCCGGACACGTTTGGGTACCTAAAAATTGATTTCCTTGATTGCGGAGTTCAAGGAAGAGTCGAGTGCCAAGGAACCTGGTACATGGTTAGTGGTTGTTCCGGACATATAATGACGATAACATGAACTTATCAAACTTCAAGGAAACAAGAGGAGCAAAAGTTATATTTGGAGGAAATGAAGCTCTAGGGAGATAAGAGACATTGGATATATAAATAAAACAGAAATCACGGATGTAGCCTATGTTGAAGGGTCAATTTCAATCTGATGAGTATCGACCAACTATGTGATAAGGGCTACAATGTAGGATTCAACATGGGAGTATGCGGATTAAGGATTTGAGTTAAATGAAGTTGTGCTATCGGGATCAAGACAAAAAACATGTATGTAGTGGATTGGTCAACTAATACACCAAGTACATGTCTTCTAGCAAAGAGTACAGCCGAATCAAGTTGGTTGTGGCACAAAAAGCTGAGTCACCTAAATTTCAAGACAATCAACAAGCTTGCAAGGAGTCATTTTGTGGAAGGATTACCAGGACTCGATGTACGGAAGGAAAGCATTTGTGATGCATACCGGATGGGAAAGCAAATCAAGTGTTCATTCAAGGACAAACCTTGTCCATCTTCAACCAGGATCTTGCATTTATTGCATAGGGATCTATTTGGTCCTATTGAAACAAATTAGTATAAGTGGAAAGAAATACACCTTAGTGGTGGTTGATGATTATTCAAGATCTGAGATGGACCATCTTTATGTGTAAAAAGAATAAAATTTTGCGAAAACTTCCACACTAATGAGAAGAGTTCAAAATTAGAATAGTCAAACCATTATCAAGATAAGGTCGATGAGAGTGTAGGTCCCAAGGGGTGTGAGTGTAAGGTTTAGAAGGGGGTTGAATAAACCTTACCAACTTTTCAAATTTAGTCCTTTTAAATTTTTAGAGTTAATACTACACAAACAAGTCCTTGATGGACAGACTAAGTTAGTTAATCGGTGGAGTTAGCCACTCAACATGAGACTTAGAGTTTGTTGATAGAATAACTCAATTGTTTGACTAAAGACTTAACTTGACGTGATATGTTTTATTGGAAGACTTAACACCCTTGATTTTGGTTTAAGTTTGTTTCAATACTTGGTTTTAGCACTTTGTTGATTATCAATTGGATAGCAAATTTATCGTGAGATATAAATGTAATATCACGAGAAATTAAAGTGCTAAAATGTAAATGACACGATAAGTTTTTATAGAGGTTCGAAGATGGGGTAATTCTTCTACTCCTCTCTTCTCCAACTCCTGGAGGAATCCACTAAGTATTGATCAATATACGAGTGGTTAACAGATCCGAGATACAAGTCTTGATCACACAACTTGATCCTTTGGGACTCGATCTGGGGATGCCTTGGTCACACACAATGGCTTCTCATACGACTCTAGGGATGGCAACGGGGCGGGTTTGGGGCGGGTTTGGCCAAACCGGGACCCGCCCGCTAAGGAGAAGTAAGACCGGGACTCCGCCCCGCCCCGCCTCAAAACCCGCCGGGGCGGGTCTAGACCCGCCAAATATATTTTTTAATTTATAATAATTTATATTTTTCTATTTATGGCCAATTTTTCAAAAGTAATCAAATGTCAATAGGTTAAAAAATAAATAAATATAATTATGCAACTTATTATAACTATTTTTTAGAATTGGCTACTATTAAGATTTATTTTAAAAAACAAATACTATTATACTACATAGTACTCAACTAATACTTAAAATAAATATTCAAAGTAGAATATTACAAGATATTATATTAGTAAATTAAACTTTAAAAGTAAATAATATTATATTAGTACTCAACTAATATTTTTAAACATATAATACTCAAATTTTAAAGTAAATAATGCAAAAATATTTTAATATATATTTAAAATTTTAATAAAAATTAACATGCGGGGCGGGTCCCGGGGCGGGTCCTATAGGACCGGGACCCGCCCCCGGTTCGGCGGGTTTTGTAACCTTGGACCGAGACCCGCCCGGATCCATTTGTCCGGTCTAGACAGCCCCATCGGGCGGGTTTAATGCGGGCGGGTTTTGACCCGCCCATTGCCATCCCTATACGACTCGGCTTCTTCACAGGCGGTGTCTTGCTACTACAACCCACTTGCTCAAGGTCCTTGGATTTGATCACGAAGCCCTCCAAATAACTTAAGCCTGGTTCGACCTTGAACCTTCCTACAATCCTTCGTGGAATGTAGACCCCTTGATTCTTCAAATGTTTCCTCTTCAACTGATTGGAGTCGTCTTTCCTTCACAGTGAGTGTAGGATTGATTTCCTTCGTAATGTAGGCTTGGGATTGAGCGTTTAATAACTTGAGAATATTTCAGGTTACAAATGTTTCATTCTTGCTTGTATTCAATTCTCGGATGGTCAAGGTAACCTTTTCTCAAATAAACTTCTCGGCCTTTTATAGTGGTCTTTCAAAAATCGCCCGTTGAAGAGATAGGCTTCTTTTTGAAAGTCACTTGTGGTCGTTAGCTTGTCTTGTTGCGCTTCTTGGAATTGACATTTCCTCGTATAAATGATCCTTGACTTTTCGAGATCTCGACACGGATCACGATCTTCCCATTGGTTTATTCCTTTTGCACGCTTCGGGGTTTGCACTTTAAGAAAGGTAGTATGGAAGTATTACTTGTTTAAGTAATTCTCTTGATTTACGTAACGGATGTCTTTCGATTATCTCGACTTAATCGCATTTCCTTGTCTTCCCCAGGTGACTTGAGTCGACTTCTAATCATTGGATGACTCTTCTATCACTTCAACTTGAGACTTGGCTATCTTGAGTTGACTTGATCGATACCTCACTCACCGCATCTCACCGCACCTTGATCGAGTTCTATCTTTTCTTCTTTGCCATACTCAAATTGCCTCACAAATGAGTCTTCCTTCTAGTCTCCGATTGTCTTCTTGCATGTTCGAGCATAGGCCGACTTAACTCGGCTCGACCCATTATCTATTACAATGCAATTTACAACAAAAATGGGGTGCCAACTTCCTATTCTAAGTTTTACATGGCATTCATCAAAATCTACAAAATAATTTCCCAACAATTTCCCCTTTTTGATGATGCCAAAACTTAAAACATACATCGATAATTAAACAAGAAAGATACATATATAGGCAATGTAGAATCACGAAATGTATGCTTAGAAATGATCTTTTATTGATCATAACATTCTTGTTCTTTACATAGTCATACAAAGTGTATCGAGATTGAATCAAAAGAAAATGTATCGAGCTTAAATGGACCTTAAAGTAACCATGATGTTCTATATCTCCACAAGTATAGAAATTATACAATTTTATTCAATGTACGGAAGACTTACATAAAAATGTATTTACATAGTAAAATACACGAAGGGGTGGATAAAGAACACTTCATCTCCTTTTCCTCCTTCTTTTTCATCTTCTTCAAATTTGTCATCTTCTCGACCTTCTTCTCTTTTTCTCATCTTCACCCTTTCTTTTTTTCATACGCCCTTCCACGGCGGCTTCATCTCTTCTCGGTCTTTCTTGTCTTTCCTCCCATAGTTGAGTTTGTCTTTTATTTTCCTCTTCGATTCTCTTTACATACTCGGCATTGTTCTTAGCCACTTGCGGGTTGGCTACTTCGTCAAATCCCCCAATAGATCCCTCCTTTCTTGCCTCGGATCTATATACTCAATATTTTTGGGCATAGGTCTAGTCCAAACCTCTTCCTCCACCACGCTTCTTCCTCTTCCTCTGCGGGCGTGTACTTTCTTCAATCTTCTTTTTCCCTCGAGTGACTAGCGAGTGACCCGGCAGAGAGATCGCCGATGGTCTGTGCTGTCGGCTTCTTCACATAGTGTGAGACCTTTTTCCCAGTACAAATCCCAAGCTTGAGTCGTGGACATATTTGCGAAGTAACCTTCGAGATCGCGGCGTCTTGAATTCATCAACGAGATCTTGCTTGTTCCAAAGATCTCGAAATGGCATAGGTGTTTTTGTCCATTGGAATGCCTCCATGTTGTTTGAAATATCCATAACTCGGGCATACATCCTTCCTTCTACTTCCTTCATCCCCGCTTCAATCGTCTTTCTCTTTTCAAACCATAGGTACAGTGTTGGAGTGGCGAGTCATCGGGAGTTTGCTTTGATAATATCACCAGTGATAAGACCTTGTTGAGGGTTTTAGCAATCATCAAGGTCACATCTTTCGAACCTTCCCCCTCAACAGATTTCCTTTCTTCTTCTCTCTTATTACTTCCTCACTTTGTCTTTCCCTTCACAAGTGCTTCCTCCTTCTCGAAACGGATCCCTTCAGGCGCTTTTAGGTATTCCTCTTCCCCCTTTTTGGCATCATCAAAGGAGAGAGGAACCCACGAAACAAGCTAGCAAGCAAGAAGTCTAGTCTCGATAGGCGAGTTCTGCTTTGAATCTGTTGCGGAGTATCTTGCCGCACGGAACTTAGTGCGGGTGGCATTGGATTCACTTTGCTACCAACTTCATCTCACCATGAGAAGACTGAATTTTCGATCCATATTCTCTTCCACGCGCATGAACTCATTCTTATTGTGTTCACGCAGCGCCTTTATCTCTCGTGGTGTGAGATTCATGCATTTGTTCGATGTGCTCTTGCAATTTTGTCTTTGCATCGCATTCTCACCCGCCGGACTAGCAACTTGTTGAACAATGTCCAAATATCGAGCTTGTTCCACACGCATTGTCCATTGTTGTTGCCACCACTCCCGGATCCCGACTATTATGCCTGCGCAAATCGCCAGTATGAGTTGGCGTCTCTCGTTATCGGCCTCATGTCCAAAGGTGAGGCCTGGTGCCTCTCCATCTTTTCAATCTCAAAGCAAATAAGGCTTTGAAAACTTCCCGAACTTCAAATTGTCTCCTCTGTTTGGTGATGGCCAAGCAGCGTCAAAGTCATAGTCACCGAACAATGGTGTCGATGGAATAACGAGGTCGGTCGTGGAGCGCTCGCGATCTCTAGGCGATTCTTCGGGAGGTCGGGTACCTCCAGAGAAAAGGAAATGATTCTACAAAAGGATCATCACGGGCAAATCGAATTGCTTCAATGATAAATGGTGCTCGTGAAGTCCCCTATGGAGTCGAACTCCTACACTTGGGGAGCCTGCGCAGATGGACTCTATTTCACTGTGGTCTATTGTGAAGTTGACCCAGCTTTTGCCGAGCCAACAGTTCTCAACAGCTTTCTTCGGTCTCAAACCGGTTTTTCCAAATGAGTTGACTGGTCCTTGGCCTTATCGAGCGTCATCGACGATGACGAGATTGCCATGGGTGGCTCATCATCAAAGTTGAATGTTTGGCGAGTAGTCTTGAGGTCGACTTACTCGTGGTTGGAACACCCTCAATTTGAGTCTTTTGGATCTCGCAATGGGGATGACTCGGCTTCATCTTCACCTTCGATCCCGGAAAAGTTACATCGAGGATTATCCTGGGAGTCGTGAAGAGCACTTATATCCTTTTCGATGGATCAATGATGGCGGAGGGATGTTCGTGCCTCGATCTCTTTACCCCGGAAGTCTCAACCTCCCGTTGGCCTTCATTACCCCCCCTGCAGTCAATCAGCAGCGAGGCTCGGGCGGTCCCTGCGACATGTGTCACTGTCTTGGGGTCTTCGAGGTGGCATCCATTGAGTCTCAACTCCATGGATTACAATTTCATTGCCCAGTGTTAACTCCCGGGCGCTTCCTTCCTCACGCCTCGATCGCATCGGCAGCGATGTCATTGGCCTGCGCAGAGCGGTTGGCACCTCACCGAGACAGTCTCAACTGTCCGAGCCTCGTTGATGACAACTTGTTGTGTATTCTGTGATTGTTCCTTCTCCACTTTGCCTCCGAGATTCATTGTGGAGTCACCGCATCCTCCGACCTTGCTGCGGAGGAGTTTCCACCGGCACACCACACCCGGTGAGTGACTTGAATGGGGTCACTCGTCTCGGACTCCCGACTGTTCCCATTGAGTATTCGGTCGTTGGGGCGGTGGTGAGACACCTTCATTAGGGGTTGGCTCGACCGGGGTCCCCACAATCCCGCCATCTCCATTCTCTTAATACCTTCCTCCGAATAAGGCGGGAAGTGGTGGCGGCGACAACAAATGGCAATATCTTTGCACCACTCCCATGGGATCAATCTCTAGCCGTGATGTGGAGGACTCCCTGTCCCTCCATCATCCTTTGCTCATGTAGGATTCTCGATTCTTGCATTGCTTGCGCATTTGCAACTCTTACGTGCGGCCAGAAGAGGTTCGATCCTCTTCACTCCCAGAGAAAAATGTCGAGATGAGGATGTGTATGTTCAATGTGGTTCCAATAAAGGACAAAGACGCCTTTTCACGAGCCTCGACTTCCTGCACTCCCGTCTCTCTTTTCCTCTTTGTCCTTGAAGATCCGCAAGATATCTCGTGCGATTTTCTTCATCCATCTTGACCACAAAGTGGTCAACCCAAGAAAGTTCAACAGTTCCTCTTCTTCTTTGATAAACTCCGGTCTTTGGAACTGTTCCTAGATCGACTCAACTTCCACTTCCTCCACTCTCGCAGGCGATTTTGGATGTCCGGATAAGGTGGGGATAGGATCATCACAACATCATCATCTCTATCATCTTCTCCTTGTTGTCCCTCATTCTCGGGGATAGAAGGTAGCAAGCTTTGGTGCTCCATACCGTCACCGCGTTTGTTGCGGGAGGGGATATAATCCCCAACAAAGCGAGTTTGCTTTCTCGGCTACTTCTTGTGTCTCAAATTGCTCGAACTACAGTTTGTGTCTTGATTTGCCTCTGTGATTGCCTTCAAATACAGACTTGGTTGTTTCATCAATAATTTCGGAGACTCTACTTCTCCAATAGTCTCCTAGGTATTTGTTTTTGAGTGGTGACTCACCCGGTTTCTCAAGCTCGGAATGTTTGGAAGATTCTTCTTCTTCTTTTGTTTGTACCGAGGGACTTCTAGTTCGGATAAGGTTTCTTCGAGTCCGGGCGGCGGGCGCCGTGCCGTTGTCTTCTTCTCGAGGAGCCGGCCGTCGTGGGGCTTATCGCTTCTCCTTTTCTTGACGACCGGAGAAGGTATTTGAGATTCCTTCTCCACTTTGTGGCTGCGGCGGCGGAGACACGGCTACTACGGGAGCAGTGACTTACGGCCGCAGCGGGCGGGAGCAGATTTCTTTTTCTTTCTTTGCAGGGGGCGTGATCTTCTGGCAGTACAGCAGAATGCCTTTTTTTTGAGGAGGGGAGACAATTTGATCATCGTGGTCACCGATTCCCCCTCACTCGATCGCTCTCTTAGCGTAGGCTCTCTTACTCAGTGCCGGAGGTTTGATCGAAACATCCTCTTGTTTACATGGAACGCCTTTTCATGTCGAAGAGGGACTTCCTTTACTTCCATCATTCGCCAATCACCAGGCCGTATCCCGAGGAACCTCCAAATGTACCATCCTCCTCAAGGATTTATTCCCAACATTCTGCGCGAGTCATTTGTATACAAACTCGGCCCAGTTCAATTTCTTCTCTTCAATGATCGCAGCCATCACGATCAACTTTGCTTTGACAAGCGGTCAAAGCTCCCAAAATTTGATGTCTATGCATTTGGCAACGATGTCCAACAATTTGTGGTAGTCCTCCTTGGCCCTCTTATTAGTTGTATAGACTACGTTCGCAGATGATCGGACTTGGCTACTTCCTTCCAAGCAAAGCGGCCAGTCGACATCGACTTCATAAATTTCCGACTCCTTCCACCGCAACAAGCGGTGTTCTCGCTAAATCCTTGGCGATATTGGTGAACTTCTTTCCATGAACAGAGGACTTGATGCCCTCATCGTGAACTTCGGCGTTCACGTGAATCGTGCGACCTCTTCTTCTACATAGGTCATCGGAAACTCCAATGTCAAAAATGGCTTCACCCACGTTTCAATTTCTCAAGAATCTTTTTCACGAGGTGTCGTCGGACCCTGTTTAACCATACCATCGAAATCCACAAGAGACCCGTGTGGATTTACTTTCCTAGCTTGACGAAATCATGAGTAGATGCCATTTCGAGATGTTTTACCAAACGAAACTTGAAAACCGAGCCGAGGATTGATAGGGTTTTGAGAGAAAATTTTTGCTTTTGCTTTCGAGAGAGATGAACAGTTTTGGGTAAAGTGAGTGAGAAACGGACGAAATGGTTTAAGTATGGTTTATGAAAGGACGTGCGGGTGGTTTTTGAAATTTGATCAAGATCAACGGCTTAGATCTTGCACGCCGATTAGCATTTAAGTTCTTGCATTTAATGCGGCAAAGATTTATATCCATTCATAAGCTTGGTGTGTAGCTTTTGACCGTACACGTCATAATTATCTTTGACGTCATTCTTAAAAACATTCTCGCTTAGTAAAAACGACCGCGTTTTTGTCACTTTGCTCATAAATGACTCGATTTACTCCTTAGCCGATTCAATCCTTCTTCTCTCTATTCTCCTTGTGACTCAAAATTGTCACTAACTAGGTACAAATGACTTTCCAATACGGTGATTCACTTAGTTTGAATTATGAGTTCACTCTTTTTCCTCTTTTCATGTTTCATCCTTTTTCTTTGAGTCTTCCGAGTGTCAACTCACCAATTAACCCTAGTTCATGCTTGAGTTCTTCAAATCTTGACTCACATAATGGTTTTGTAAAAATGTCGACCAACTGTTTATCGGTTTAAATATATTCAAGGTGATGTCCTTCTTTTCAACATGATCTCTTATGAAGTGATATCTCGACATCAATGTGCTTTGTTCTTGAATGCAACACAGATTTTGAGTGATTGCAATTGCACTTGTGTTATCACACATAATTGGAATTTCTTTTTCCGCAACCTCATAGTCTCTCGCTTGTTGTCTCATCCATAAGATTGGGGCACAACAAATTTGCCCACAACTATGTATTCGCTTTAGCCGTGGAGGTGGCTATTGAATTTTGCTTCTTGCTAAACCAGAAATTAGCCTATTTCCAAGCATTTGACATGTGCCGAGGTGCTCTTCCTGTCAACTCTACATCCAAAGATAGTCGAGTCCAATAACCAATTAGCTTGAATCCACCTTCCTTTGGATACCATAAGCCAACTTCTTGGCTTCCTTTCAAATATCTCAAAATTCTCTTGATCGCAGTCATGTGGCTTTCTTTTGAAGCAGATTGAAATCTTGCACATACACCTACAAAGAAAGGTGATGTCCGCCTGCTTCTTTGTGAGATAGAGCAACGATCCATAAGTGCTCTGTATCTTGTTTGATCTACAGGCTTGCCATCTGCATCCATATCCATTTTGACTGATGTATTCATTGGTATTTTCACAGAAGACTTCTCTTCCATACCGAATTTCTTCATTAAATCTCTGGTGTATTTTGTCTGACTTATGAAGGTTCCATCCTTCAGCTGTTTCACTTGAAGTCCAAGGAAGAATGTCAGCTCTCCCATCATGCTCATTTCGAATTTGCTTTGCATGAGATTTGAAAATTTATCACACAGCTCTTTGTTTGTGGATCCAAAGATGATGTCATCCACATATATTTGAACAAGCAGTATACTCTTCCTATCTTGAATTCTGAAGAGTGTTCTGTCCACTTTGCCTTTTGTGAATCCGTTCTCAGTCAAGAATTGTGACAATGTATCATACCATGCTCTGGGTGCCTGTTTCAATCCATATAGAGCTTTCTTGAGTTTGTATACTTTATCTCCAAGAGTCTTCTGCTCAAATCCTGGAGGTTGTTCAACATACACTTCTTCTTCCAATAAACCATTAAGAAATGCACTCTTTACATCTATTTGATATACAATAAAGTTCTTGTGAGCTGCATAGGCAAGAAACATCCTTATGGCTTCCAATCTTGCCACAGGAGCAAATGTTTCATCAAAATCTATCCCTTCTTCTTGGCAATATCCTTTGGCTACCAATCTTGCTTTGTTTCTTACCACAGAACCTTCCTCATTCATCTTGTTTCTGAACACCCATTTAGTGCCAATAACGTTTTGATGGGTTGGTCTTTGAACCAATTCCCATACTTTATTTCTTTCAAACTGATTCAGCTCTTCTTGCATAGCTTGAATCCAATGTGTGTCATCCAATGCTTGAGACACATCTTTTGGTTCTATTTGTGAGATGAAGCATGTGAACATTGCTTCTTGTTGAGTTCTGGATCTAGTTTTGACACCTTCTCTTACATCTCCAATGACTAGTTCTGGTGGATGGTCTCTCAGCCATCTTACATCAGTGGAGTAAGTTAGCTGGATTGATCGTCTTGCAGTGTGTTATTTTGATCGAGTTCTCTCATCATCACTTAGTTGCAAGTTTTCCAAATGTTTTTTGAGACTCGGCTATCTCATCTTCTTCCGGGTTTATAATTCCGACTTGAACTTCAACATAGGGACTCTTCTGCATGGTTGGTTGATTGACTTATCACCGACTCTTCAATGTCTTCTCCATTTACATTGGGCTCATCGAACACCACATGGATGGATTCTTCTCGTAACTATAGTCCTCTTATTGAATACTCAGAGGCTTTGCTTTCAAATGAGTATCCCAAGAAGATACCTTCATCGACTTTAGCATCAAAAGCCTTTAAATTATCTTTGCCATTGTTATGGATGAAGCATTTGCATCCAAATATTCTAAAATATACAACATTTGGCTTTCTCCTGTCCCAAATCTCATAGGAGTCTTTGTCACCGTCTTTTATCATGCATCTATTTTGAGTATAACATGTTGTGTTTATTGCTTGACCCAAAATCTTTTAGCGTACCCTGCTTGGCTAACATGGTCCTTCTTCTTTTTTGAGAGTTCTATTCTTTCTTTCTCGCAACTCCATTTTGCTGTGGAGTCCTTGCTACGATAATTCATGACCAATACCATTTTCAATACAAGATCGAGTTATTATACCATTGACAAACTCGGTTCCTCATCGGATCTTATTTTGATAATGGTTTGACTCTTCTCATTTTGTATTCTCTTCATCACCGTGTGGTAGTTTCTAACGAGTTTCTTTCTTCTTACACATGAATATTGTCCATGTATATCTTGAGTAGTCATCTACTACCACCAAGGTGTATTTATTCCCACTTATGCTAGCTGGTTCAATCGACCAAATAGATCCATATGTAGCAGTGTACAATATTCTAGTTGAAGATGGACATGTCTTTTCTTTGAATGATGATTTGATTTGCTTTCCCATCCGCATGCATCACATACACTTTACTTCTTGTACACCGAGTCCTGAAGTCCTTCTACAAGATTGCTCCTTGCAAGTTTGTTAATTGTTTTGAAATTCGGTGACTCATCTTCTTGTGCCACAACCAACTAGATTCGGTACATGCTCTTTGCTAGCAGACAAGTGCTTGGTGTTGCGATTGACCAATCTACCACATATATGTTCTTTTGTGTCCGCATCCTTGCAAAGACAACTTCATTGATTCGTGTCCTTGTACCCATGTTGAATCCAACATTATAACCCTTGTCACAAAGTTGGGCGATGCTTAGCAAGTTGAAGTTGAGTCCTTCAACATATGCAACATCCGTGATTTCTAATCCATTTTCTTGATGGATCCAGTGCCCTTATTTCTCCCGGAGCTTCATTTCCTCCAAATATGACTTTTGCACCTCGACTTCCTTGAATTTTGACAGATTTTTCTTGTTTCTGTCATATGTCCGGAATGACCACTATCCATGTACCAGTTCCTTGGCACTCACTTTATTCGTGAACCTGCAATCAAGAAAACTAGATTTTAGGTACCCATATTTGCCTGGGTCCCGAGGGGTTAGTATTATAAGATGATCCAACCAGCCTATAGCCAAATGATTTGACTCTAAGAGGTTGCCATCCATCGATGCCATAATCATAATTAACTTTAGCAAATTGCTTGGGGGTTCTAGGTTCATACAAAATTGTCTCTTTTGTCTGTATGCTGTGAATGTGTTTTAGCAATTGTTGTATTTGGGTAGTTGTGATATCTTTGAGTGTAGTGCCTAGGTGCATAAGTGTGTTGATGATAGCTCTTATGTCTTTGGAATGGCCTTTGTTGAGTTTTAGGCCTTTGCCATTTGAACTTATATTCCATAGATCTTTGCCGATGGTTCACATTATTCCAATCGGCTTGGCTTGGGTAGTTTCTACCATTCCCATCATATATATTTCTTTTATAGAATTTTTGGACTTTTGGTAGCTCTGTTTTCTTCTTACTGAGTATTTCCTATTTGGAGTTTGCTTTGAGGAACTCGGTGGATTTCTTCTCACTTGTCCTCTCAAAGACACTCAATCAGTTCTTTCCTTTTCCTTTATAACCAAGGCCGTTTGCTTGTGATTGTGCTTTGGAATAAATGTGTGTGCACCATTTGGAGTTTTGGATTTTTGAGATACTTCATTACTTGAAGATCCTTTTTCCAAAATCACTTTTGGAGCTTGACATAGCACAGAGGAATTAAATCCTAAGCCCTCTTGTCTCCACATTCTCTTTGACTCATAATAAGGTCATCCAAGGATTTAGATGCCTTAGTGAATGAGGCAATCACATTTTGAGGTCATTCTCCTCTTTTCTATAGCGATTATTTACTCGCTATTAACTTAGCATTTTCAAATTTTTAGACTTTTATTCTCATCGGCTATTTGACTTAGAGTACTCGGCTCCTTAGTCACCGAGAGTTTTGGCTCTTGAGTAGGCATTTTCCTTATTTAGTAGTGTGTGTGAGGATTTAACGTGTTCAAAGTCTTTCATCATTTTGCCTAATGAATCATAAAGATCGAGTGGGTGATGAAGTGTGTGTGTCACGATCACTATCACTAGAATCGAGTGTGATGAGTTAGAGTGTACCTCATCTTCTTGGTCGTTGGTCTTGTTCCTTGGCCATTAAACGGTCAAGGCTTCTTCTTCGTAGTCACTTGAGTAGTCGGCTTCACTACTCTCAATCGATTGTGTCTTTTGACTTGTTTGTCTCGGCAATCTCTGCGGCCAACATTGCCTTTTTCTTTTCTTGTCTTCTTTCTCTCAAGACTTTTCTTTCCTCTTCATTCCTGTATTTGTTGACTACGAGGATATGGGCAATCAATGGCATAGTGACCTGGTTATCTGCAGCCCAGCATAGATTTTCAACCTTTTGATCGACTCTTTCCATTCTTGGATTGTCCGCCATTTGATATTCAACTTTTTGATGCTCGCTCTCTTGGTTGGCCTATCTTCCCTTGACTTGGAGGATCTCGAGTGTCTTCCGGAGGATTCACTCTTGCCTCTCTTGTAGTTCTTATTGAAGAACTTGTTAAACCTTTTAACCATCGTAGCTATTTCCTCTTGGTCAATGACTTCTTTGACCTCGGCTCTCTTGCCATCCTTAACAATTAGAAGCATTTGTTTTGGGCACAAATTGTCTCCTCTTGGTCTTTTCTCCTCACCAAATTCGTAGGCCTTGAGATCCGAGAATAGCTCATGGTTGGATGTCTTGATAGGTCCATGGAATGCCTCGGTGCCATGACCTTCATTTCCCATTCACCGGGAGGCTTTTAGAATCTTCATACACATTTTCTTCTCAGTGCATATTCTTTTCCGAGTGCGAGATAGCTCATTGGTAATTTCGTGAACCGAGCATCCAAATGATCCAAGGTCTCTCCCGCAAGCATTTTAAAATTCTCAAATTTTTGTACAACAACAGATAGTTTATTTTCCTTGATTTGCTCACGAGCCTTCACAAATCAAGGTTAGCTTGTCCCATTTCTTTAGTCGTTTTGCATGATTTGACTTTATTGAACATGGCTTTGTCTAAAGTTTTGTAAAGAATGTCCTTGGCCACATTGTCCAAGTTATATCTTTTAATGTCATCATTTGTCCATTCAGGCTCTCGGTTTTTCAACCATAGTTTGTGCAGGAGCAACATCCTCTTCACCTTCAAATTGCAGCTCTCCTTACAACCGTGTTCACTTTTAAAATTTGCGGTGGCCCATCTTCTATCACTATCCACATTTCATCGTGTAATGCTGATAGATGAGCATGCATACGAATTTTCCAATCATCAAATTCCTCAATAGTGAACATAGGGATGCGTGTCAAATTTGCTTCCATGATAATAACTTTGCTTTGATTAAAAGAGTTTTGAAAGATCAAATCTTGAAACAATCTTTGAAAGATTTGGAGATCTAGTTCAGTAACCAGTGCGGAAGGCTCAATGAACCAACCGCTCTGATACCACTTGTAGGTCCCAAGAGGTGTGAGTGTAAGGTTTAGAAGGGGGGTTGAATAAACCTTACCAACTTTTCAAATTTAGTCCTTTTAAATTTTTAGAGTTAATACTACACACTAAGTCCTGATGGACAGCTAAGTTAGTTAATCAATGAGTTAGCCACTCAACGACTCGATGAGCCGTTGATAGAATAACTCACTTTGTTTGACTAAAGACTTAACTTGACCGTGATATATTTTCAGCGAAGACTTAACACCCTTGATTTTGGTTTAAGTTTGTTTCAAAACTTGGTTTAGCACTTTGTTGATTATCAATTGGATAGCAAATTTATCACAGATATAAATGTAATATGCGAGAAATTAAAGTCTTTGAAATGTAAATGACACAAAGGTAAGTTTTTATAGAGGTTCAAAGATGGGGTAATTCTTCTACTCCTCTCTTCTCCAACTCCTGGAGAGAATCCACTAAGTATTGATCAATATACGAGTGGTTAACGATCCCGATACAAGTCTTGATCACACAAACCGACTTGATCCTTTGGGACTCGATCTGAGATGCCTTGGTCACACAAAGTGGCTTCTCATATGACTCGACTTCTTCACAGGGCAAACCTTTGCTACTCTGACCCACTTGCTCAAGGTCCTTGGATTTGATCACGAAGCCCTCCAAATAACTTAAGCCTGGTTCGACCTTGAACCTTCCTACAATCCTTCGTGGAATGTAGACCCTTGATTCTTCAAATGTTTCCTCTTCAACCGATTGAAGTCGTCTTTCCTTCACAGTGAGTGTAGGATTGATTTCCTTCGTAATGTAGGCTTGGGGATTGAGCGTTTAATAACTTGAGAATATTTCAGGTTACAAATGTTTCGTTCTTGCTTGTATTCAATTCTCGGATGGTCAAGGTAACCTTTCCTCAAATAAACTCCTCGGCCTTTTATAGTGGTCTTTCAAAAATCGCGCCGTTGAAGAGATAGGCTTCTTTTTGAAAGTCACTTGTGGTTGTTGGCTTGTCTTGTTGAAGTTCTTGGAATTGACATTTCCTCGTATAAATGATCCTTGACTTTTGTAGAGATCGACACGATGCGATGCTTCCCATTGGTTTATTCCTTTTGCACGCTTCGGGGACTTGTGCACTTTAAGAAAGGTAGTATGGAAGTATTACTTGTTTAAGTAATTCTCTTGATTTACGTCGCAACGGATGTCTTTCGATTATCTCGACTTAATCGCATTTCCTTGCCTTCCCCAGGTGACTTGAGCGACTTCCGGTCATTGGATGACTCTTTCTGTCACTTCAACTTGAGAGTTGGCTATCTTGAGTTGACTTGACGATACCTCACTCAGTGCATCTCAAATGCACCTTCAAATGAGTTCCTATCTTTTTCTTCTTTGCCATACTCACCTCACCTCACGGCGAGTCTTCCTTCTAGTCTCCATTGTCTTCTTGCATGTTCGGCATAGTGACTTAACTCGGCTCGACCAGGCCTATCTATTACAATGCAATTTACAACAAAAATGGGGTGCCAACTTCCTATTCTAAGTTTTACATGGCATTCATCAAAATCTACAAAATAATTTCCCAACATAGAGGAATCGAGTTTGTCAATGAGATTAAAACTCGATATTACATAGAAAAGGTATTGCTCATGAGTTATCACCGCAAGAACTCCACAATAGAATGAAATTCTTTGAAGGAAGGAACGAAACTCTTAAGGAAGATGCAAAGACCATGTTAGTCAAGATGAATTGCCTAAGAGATTTTGGGCTAAAGCCATTAATAAACTGCTACACTCGGAATAGGTGTATGATCAATAGGCGGTATCAAAACCCCTATGAAATTTGACAGAAAGAAACCAAAATGTTGGATATTTTCATATTTTTGGATGTAAGTTCTTCATTCACAACAATGGTAAGGACAACTTGAAAGCATTTGATGCTAAAGCTGATGAATGTATCTTTTTGGGATACTCTGTGAGAGTAAAGCTTTAGTCTTTGAACAATAGGACTATGGTCACGAGAAGAGTCTATCCATGTGGTTTTTGATGTACCTATTGCTAATGGAGAAGACATTGATGGGTTAGGTGACAAGATGAATCGGTAACTATTCGAAAGAGTCCATATATTGAGGCATATATTAGAAGACTCAACCCGGATGAAGATGAGGTAGTTTGAATCTCAAAGATAGGCTGGAAGGTTTGCGGTGAATGATGATCAAGATGACGTTGTTCAAAACACTTAGCCGCAAAAAGACTTAATCCAATGCAGACTTACTCCAACCGGATGTGAGATGGCCGAGAGACCATCCACCGGAGCTTATCATTGGAGATGTTAGAGAAGGAGTAAGAACCAGATCCAGGACTCAACATGAAGCTACATTCACTTGTTTCATTTCTCAAATTGAGCCAAAAGATGTGTCACGGGCATTGGATGACACACATTGGATTTTAGCCATGCAAGAAGAGTGAATCAGTTTGAAAGAAATAAAGTTTAGGAATTGGTTCAAAGTCCTACCCACCAAAATGTTATTGGTACTGTGTGGGTATTCAGAAACAAGATGAATGAGGATCTGTAGTAAGAAACAAAGCAAGATTGGTAGCCAAAGGGTATTGCCAATAAGAGAGAATTGATTTTGATGAAACATTTGCACCTGTTGTAAGATTGGAAGCAATAAGGATGTTCCTTGCTTATGCAGCACACAAGAACTTCACAGTCTATCAAATGGATGTGAATAGTGCATTTTTTAATGGACTTTTGGAAGAAGAAGTGTACGTGGAACAACCTCCAGGTTTTGAGCATAAAACTATTGGAGATAAAGTCTACAAGCTCAAGAAGGCATTATATGGTTTGAAACAAGCACCAAGAGCTAGGTATGACACATTGTCTCGCCTTCTAATAGACAATGGATTCACCAAATGCGAAGTTGATAGAACACTCTTCAAAATTCAAGATGGAGAGAGTATACTACTCATTCAAATATATGTAGATGACATAATCTTTGGATCTACAAACAAAGAGCTGTGTGACAAATTCTCAAACCTTATGCAAGGGAAGTTTGAGATGAGCATGATGGGAGAGATGACTTTCTTCCTAGGTCTTCAAGTCAAGCAAATGAAGGATGGAACCTTCATAAGGCAAACCAAATATACCAGAGATTTAATGTATAAATTTGATATGGAAGATAAGTCATCTGCGAATATTCCCATGGATACATCTGTAAAGATGGATATGAATGCAAAAGGAAAAGTTATTGATCAAATAAGGTATAGAGCACTCATTGGATCATTGCTCTATTTGACAGCCAGCTGACCAGACATCACATTTGTTGTAGGTGTACATGCAAGATTTCAATCTGCTCCAAAAGAAAGTCAAATGATTGCAGCTAAGAGAATCCTAAGATATTTGAAGGGAAGCCAAGAAGTTGGCTTATGGTATCCAAAGGAAGGATGATTCAAGCTGGTTGGTTACTCAGACTCGGACTATCTTGGTTGTAGAGTTGACAGGATAAGTATATCCGCACGTGTCAAATGCTTGAAATAGGTTGGTTTCTTGGTTCAACAAGAAACAAAACTCAATAGCTACATCCACACCTGAAGCGAGTACATTGTTGCGGGTAGCTTTTTGTGCCCAAGTTTTATGGATGAGGCAAAAGATGAGAGATTATGAAATTGAAGAAAAAGATATTCCAATTATGTGTGATAACACAAGTGCCATTGCGATTACTCGGGATCTAGTATTGCGTTCAAGAACCACGCACATTGATGTCGATATCATTTTATAAGAGATCATGTTGAAAAGAAAGACATCACATTGGAATACATATCAACCGAGAAGCGATTAGTTGATATATTCACAAAGCCATTATGTGAATCAATGTTTGAAGAGCTTAAGAATGAGCTTGGATTGATTGAGTTGTATTAGAAAGCTCGAAAGACTCATTCAATAGGGTTAAGAATGAGAGAAGTGCATTTCATAAGAGTTTTGCAAATCAACCAAGTGAAATGCGACTATATGGCTAGTCGACTTTATCGAGTTAGGGATGACCAAGTGATTATTAAGTCGAATCAAGGAAGAGTGAAGCGGTCAAGTCATAAATGAAGATAGCTAAAATATTTATGAACTAAGTGAAAAAACAAGGTCGTTTCCTCGAGCGAGAATGTTTTTAGACATGATGTCACCATCATTAGTGGTGTCGACCAAAAGCCTGCGATGGTTTATCTATGATTGGATATAAATTCTCTGCATTTAATGCGGGAAAATTAATATGGTTTTGATATTTTAATCTCAAACGTTGATCAACTTTTAAACTTTTCATTTTCGAAACTGTCTTTTCAAGTCCCACATAAAGAGAAATTTCATTTTCTCTCTCCTCACATTCAATCTCTTGCTCACAAAGGAATCAAACTTTCTCGCTAATGAGATTCACACGGGTGCTACTATTGATTTTGAAGGCCTTGTCAAATGAGGGCATTTACAAGGAGTTAGCCAAGAAGATCGCTCGAAAACTTGAGAAGGCTGGTCTCAAGAAGTTTCGACTATGGAAATATCTCATACCTACCTAGAGGAGGTGGCTATATACTACGTAAATGATGAGGTTCATGATAATGAGATTCGTTCATCTATGAACAAAAAGGAATTTAAGTTGGTTGCGGTGACTTAGGCGAGGACTGTTTTCTCCTACCAAAGTGGTCCGAAAGAGTTGAATGGTAAGGATGTTGATTTGGTTGATGCATGGAAGGAGATAGCCAAGCTTGAGGTTTCGGGAAACTAAATTACTCAACTATGAAGAAGCTAATTATGGAAGACTACCACAAGCTTATGGATGTGGTAGCAAAGTGTATTGACATGAAGTTGGCTCATTCAATCGGCTCTCTCGACTAAGATGGTTATAATGGCGGCCATTGTGGAGGAAAAGGAGGTTAAGCTGGGTTGAGTTCGTTTTCAACAAGTCGATTTGTAGAACGTGCTCATTATGAAGGTGGATGATGATGGGAAGTTTGCTAGCTCGCTAGGATATGGCCTGGCCTTAGATCATCGATGAAGAAGAAAGGTGTTCCATTGTGTACAATGGGAAACCCTTCCACACAAACAAGAAAATGTTTAAGGCTAACCTCTCGGTGCCTAGAAGTAGGCCCATGCTAAGAAGTCTGCTACATTTGAGGAGAATCACCGAGCATGTCCCGAGGACACAACTGCTTTTGCCAAAGCCCCCTCACCTAAGCTTTGCTCCTGCTCCCTCCCGATTGTTCGAGGAAGAGATCGGTTGTGCCACTGCAAGCCACCGCAAAGAAACAAAAGGTGGTAGAGTCTCTTCATCATAGGCCGAGAACAAGAGGAAGAAGGCGAAGTTCCTCTGAAAGAAAGACAAGCGAGACTTGTGAAGAAGTCGACTTAGTTCTTTGAGCTGATGAGTCACCAATCTTTGAGGAAAAAGTCTGCTATCGATGAGCAAATAAATCAAAGGATAATGATGGTGTGGAAAACGCTAAGCAAGAAACTCAAGTTCTTTGCTCGGCCATATACATCCGAATAAGATTTGCTATCGTGGCCCACATTGAGACATTTGAAAGAGACACAACCGACACACAAAAAGAAGACTTAGTTGTGATACCACCCCGCATGATGTTATTGCTTTGCTAAGGTTGAGAAGATTATTGAAGAGCCTATCAGAACAAGACGATGATGATGATCTTCAAATCCTATCCCTACATATCCCCTGAAATTGAAGACAAGTTGCGCATATGGAGAGCCTGGAAGCTGAGTGCCGCCCGATATCAATTTTGAAGTCCCGAGTTCATTGAGAATGAGGAATTCCTCCTAAGCTTTTTAGGGAACATTGTTATTCGCTCTACTCTTGATGCGATTTTTGCATGACTATCGTTTATAAGAAGAAGGGTGATGAGAAGACTAAGGCAATTGAAAAGACCAAGGCAATTGAGAAATCCCTAAAACCTCACCCTTTCCCTTTCACGGATGCTCCTGAGAGTGCCTTACAATGTGCGAGCAGCAGTGATGTAGAAGTTATGAATGTAGTTGACCCAGTCGAGAAGGTTAAGTTGCAGCAAACGATTAAGGAGTCCTTGGTGATGCATTAGCAAACCATGCTCAGGTGCTCTGGAAAGTCATCTTCCATTCAAATCTCTCCTACCCCTACTATTCTTGACACGGTGAGGCAAATCGCTGAAACAACCTAACCAGCACATTCCAAAGGACAAACCAGGGAAACTAACGATGAAGCTAGGGATGAAGATGTAGCGGAAACCTAGTTGGGCCAAGCCCTGTGAAAGTTGTTAAGACAATCGCCCAAACGGCAGTGACAACTCAAAGGAACAACTAAGTCTCAAGTGTCAGTTGATCCCATTGATCGTGATTCAGCGAGTGAGCCAGCTGAGGGGGAAACTGAACACACCACAGCCGGGTTGGAGGAGGCTATAGGAGACTTAACCAAACTGAAGGTATGAGGCGATGGTGAGACATAAAAAGATTAGTAGAGTGGTATTTACGATGCTCGACGGTTAAGACTGTCTCACCGAAATTTCAACCGCACTACAGGCCGAGGACGCTGCTAAAACAGCCAAGGCACATGATGGATAGTAAATCAAGTAAGTTGAAACTATTGGTCTTGAAAGTGCAATCCAAGAGGTTGAGACCTCGAAGGATGCCACCATCGAAGACCCCAATGCAACTTCATCCAGTAGAAGGGAATATTGCTAAAGACCCTAATGAAGCTAAGTCTGCGCGGTAGGGATTGGTAAGGCGTTGCGGTTGAGACTGGCTGGTAAGGTTATTGAAGGCCCCCTAGGAGGTTGATACTTCCAGGGGGTGTTGTACTGAAAGGAAAAAGCGACAGTTCTGCGCATCGAGTTACACGAAATGGAAGAAATCGATGTTTACATGACTCGATGACAATGTGTCGATGAGAATTCCTTGACACGACAATGAAGTTTGAGTCCACCCCTAAACAAAAGGTCAGAGATGACTCAACTACGAGAGGAACTAGTGGCTGAGTTGAAAAAGGCGCATGAGGAAACCGCTTTGTCCCAATTTATCTTGGTTGATGCCCACCCCAATGATGCCATCACCAGCCCATGATGCTGCTAATGCAGCTGAGGCTTCGAATACTCAAAAGTAAACATCAACTGGAGCCAAAGAAGTTGTTGATACAAACAGTGAGGCCCGATCATCTCCGCAGCTAACACATCTCGGCGATCGCCGGTGAAGCTCCCACAACGAGACACAAAGAGCTGAAGAAAGCCAAGGGAATAAAGGAAAGGCTCCCAAAAAAGAAGCGGGAGATGTTCCTTCAGTCCCTAGTGACCTTTTTGAAGATTATTTTCCATTTGTTGAAGAAGCCCCGCTAGAGACAGAGACTGTTGAAGAATGTGCAAATTACTTATTAAACATAGATCCAAAAGAAATCGTAGCTCGGATGACGTAAGGGTTGTACCATTTGGTTTTGATTTTGACTCTATATTTCCGGAGGATTAATCACCGAGGTAGCCGACTTGAGAAAAGCCTTCAAGGTTATGTGTTCTTGAATGCAAGCTATGGAAAGAAGCTTTGCTGCACTCAACCAGAGGCTGGACAACCACGACGCAATGATTTCTGGAGATATCCGGGAAGTTGTACTCCGAATTCGAGAATAGACTATGTAGACTAAGGCACTAAGAAGAGAGCAAGTGAACTACTTCAAATCACTCTTTGCGTAACTTGTGATTTGGTATGGTGAGCAAGCTCAATTTCAACAGAGAATGAGACAACATAAACAGAATAGAATCAACGCACAAGACTGACATAGAGTTGTTGCGGCTTCAACATAAACAAGACCTTCAAAACATAGAAAGTACTCTGCAGGCTGAGATGATGTTGATGAGCGCAGAAATGAAGGCTCTTCGATCGAAACATAGAGTAGCTTACTCGGCACCCATGACAAACTTGATCGCATTCTCACACATATTCCTCACACTTCTCCAGTTTGGTGATGATGCCAAAAAGGGGGAAATTGAGAGTATAAGAAAGGGAAAAGATAGTGGAAGTAAGGGGAAAATACCCTCTAAGAGACTTCATCAAGATCATATTGGATAAGTCCCAACATGGCTTATCAACCACTCTCTCCATTCACACACGAGGAGGATAAGTCACCGTGATGCAAAAGCCGACTTAGCCTTTCATAAGACTAGAGTTGCGTAGAAGTCGATCGCAGAACATGCTCGCATTAAAGGATTAAAATTCAAGTTCCATGATCCCCAGGGGTTGCTTGCTGCATTCTCCAATAGTGAAGCTCCCGAGAAGAACACGTTCTCGATCAGTGGTCCGAGCCAAGATCGCTTGAGAAGTTCCAAACTCTTACATCGGAAGGATTTTTCAAAGGAATAACTCTTAAACAGACATGGGATTTGTCTTGAAAAAAGGGCTTAGAAATTTATCAATCGGCTAGAAGCGATGAGACTCGGTCAGAGTAGTCGTGAGACTTAAAGGGTTCAACTTGTACACTCAAGAGGAGGAGCGACTCTAGAAGAGGAAGGGGAAAAATTGTTGGGAGAGGCGGTACTCTACCAAGCAGGCCTAAAAGTGTTCAATATATAAATCCCCAAAAGAAGGATCTCCTTTATCAATGGATTCAATGAACTTGATAATAGAGAAGTTTCCAGGCGAAATGAAGAAGCGACCAAGCGTCAAGTAGAAGATAATATAAGGCAAGAGCAAGAATGGGAAAAGAAGAAGAAGAAGAGATCAAGCTCGGAAAGAGCTTATGGAAAGAAGAGAAGGGACAAAGATGATAAGAAGAGAAGAAGAGTACAAGAGAAGGGAAGATGAGGAAATGAGAAGGAAGCAACTTGATGACGTTGAAGGTCAAGAAAATTCTTCTTGTATTTTTACTTAATTGTAAATACACAAAAAATTTGTAAGTACTTTGTAATCTTTTTCACTTTGTATTTTGTAAATACATTGTAAGGTGCAAGAATGATATATTCAATAAAATGACATATTCATACAATCATTTGTTTCATGCATTATTTACTTTGTTACTTTATATAAGTTTTGGCATCATCAAAAAGGGAGAAATTATTGGGAAATTTTTTTGTATTAGATTTTGATGATGTTATGTAAAACTTAGATTAGGAAGTTAGCACCCCAATTCTGCTGTAAAATCAACTTGTAATAGATAAGGTTCTATTAGCTGAGTCAAAGTAGCCAAGTTAAAGATTGCAGAAGTCGACTGGAGACCAAGATGAAGAATCGGCTGAGTGGCAGCTGAGTGGAGTGAAGACAAGTCTCAGTAAAGTATCAAAAGGTTGTCTCTGTCAGCTGACAGGCAGTCAAGTCATTCTAATATGATTGGAGCTGACTCAAGACAAGGGGTAAAGTAGTTATTGAAGTCAAAGTCGAATGTGATGGATCTGTTGCACTCAAGACGAGAAAATTAATTATTTTAGTAATACGTTCATACAGTATGACTTAAAGTACCCATCCCAGAAGCGTGCAAATAGAATAAACCAATGGGAAGCACTCAGCAAGTGTCAAAACTTGAAAAGTTGCAGAGGTCAATTTAAACTAGGAAATGCCACCATCACCTACTGCAGATCAAGACAAGCCAATGACCAAGAAGTGGAGTTTGAAAATGCATCTATCTCTTCAACAGATACATTTTTGAACTGCCACTATAAAAGGTTGAGGATTTTAAGAGAGAGAACATTTATGCAACTTACGACACACAATAGAATTCACGCAATCTGAACAAAGTGGAAAATACTCTCAAGCATTCATTCAATCCTCAAGCCTAAAACTCGAAGAAAATCGATCCAACACACACAGTGAAGGAAAGACAACTTCAAACTGTTGAAAAAGAAACATTGTTGAAAAACAAGGGTTATACACATCCAAGGTTGAAGGAAGTGTAGTAAGGTTCCGATTCGAACCAAAGCTTTGGACTTTTTTGGAGAGTTGCGTGATAAAATCCAAAAGTCCGAAGGAGTGAAGGAACAGGACAACCGTCTTGTGAAGAGCTGAGTCCCAGAAGCAAAGCCAGCTGTGTGATCAAGGCCTAGCTTGAATTGTTACTTTTTTGGTAATGAAGTCACACATTACTTAGTGGATTACCTCCAGGGGTTGGAGAAGTGGATTAGAGGAATTACCACATCCTCAAACCACTATAAAAATTGATATGTGTCTTTTACATTCATCACTTTGATTTCTTGCATATCTTATCCGATGTTTGTTAAATTTGCTAGGTCTCTGATATTAACTTTACTATAAAATAAGTGTTGAAAACATATTTTAATCAAAGGGTGTAAGACTTCATTTGAAAAACTTAATCTATTGTATTTCTAAAAAGTCACTTCACTCGAGATCTTATCAACAACTCTCTTGAGTCCGTTGAGTGGCTAACTCTACTATGAAGATTGAACTAAGTTGTCCTCAAGGGCCCAACTTGTGATGATACTCGATTTAAAGTTAGAATCGAAAATTTAGTAAAGTTTGTTCAACCCCTCCCCCTTCTAGACTTTACTTTAACACCCCTTGGGACCTATAGAAATAACCCCATTCAAATCATTCGTCTATTGGTACTATTTCTTCGATGAATATGTCTAGACTTACCATTATACGTACTACTTTGTGTCCTTCCAATTATTGATTGACTATCACAATGTATCAAAACAAATGACATCGGTTTATTCCATAAGGAATATCTTCTAAGAAGTTTCAAAGCCATTCTGCTTCTTCTCCACTTTATCTAAAATAATGAACTCAGATTCTATAGTGGATCGAGCTATACATGTTTTTTTAGAAGACTTATGTGGCATCGCTCATCCACCTATTTTGAAAATATATCCACTTATGGATTTGGAGTCTTTTGTGTTAGATATCTAATTGGCATCACAAGATCTTTATAATATTGTTGGATAACTCGTATAAAGTATTCGATGATTCATGGTATACTTAAGTATCTCAACACCCTTGTCAAGGCTTTCCAATGATCCTTACTTGGGTTACTTGTGAACCTACTTAGCATATTCACTGAATATACAATGTCTGGATGTTTACAATTAGTTAAGTACAACAGACTGCCAATTATCCTTGCATATTCCTGTTTGAGAAACTAGTTCTCCTCTATTCTTGGCCAAATGTAGACTTAGATCTACATGTATCTTAAAGCGCGAAGGATAATCAAAAGCATTAAACTTTCTAAGTATGCATTCGACATAATGAGGTTGTGACAAGACAATTCCATCCTAAGTCCTAGAGATTTTAATCCTTAATATAACATCGATAATCCCATATCTTTCATGTCAAAGTTCTTCTTTAACATGTTCTTAGTATTCATGATTAAATCATGACTACAACCCATAATTAACATATAATCTACATAAAGGCATATTATGATGTAATCGGTTGTTGTACCTTTAATGTAGACACACTTGTCATTCTTTAATTTTGAAATCATTTGACTTCGTTGTCTAGTCAAACTTTTCATGTCATTGCTTAGGTGCTTGTTTACCATAAAGTGACATAACAAGTTTACACACATTTCTCTATTGACGGGTGCAACGAACCTTTTGGTTATTCCATATATATCTCCTCTTCAAGCTCACCATTCAAGAAGATTGTCTTCACATCCATTTGATGTATCTCGAGTTATGCAAAGCTATAATAGATATGAGAACACGAATGGACGTGATCCTCGTAAAGAGAATATGTATCAAAAATTGTATCCTCCTTTTGTTTAAACCCTTTAGCTACCAAACGGGCATTGTACTTATCTATAGATCCATCCGCTTTGTACTTCCTTTTAAGAATCCATTTGCATCCAAAGATTTGCAACCCGATGGGAAATCAACCAACTTCCAAGTATTATTTTGCATTATAAAATCTATTTCATTATTGAAAGCTTCTTTCCGAGAAAGAGCTTAAGAGTATATAAAGCTTCCTGAATAGTTATAGGTTCGTTTTTTAACATATAAGTTAGAAAATTAGTTCCAAAAGACCGAGCTACTTTTGTCCTTTTATCTGCGCCTTGGTTCCTCTTCATCATCACTTTGAGGTAACCTTGCGCTTTCATAAGTTCGTTTATTCGAACTTTCTTCTTTCCTTTATTTGTTAAGAAAGATATTCCTGAAGAATACAATATTTATTGATTCTATGATTATTCCATCATTTACCACAGAAAATAAAAAATATTTGTTGGATTAGTTTTAATTAAATTTTATACGATACGAAAATATGAATGAAAGTATATTTTATTTGCTTGTTTTATGGTACTAGTTTTTTGAATCTTATGTTGATACCTTCAAATTTAGTTTGAATACATATATCTTCTTTGTAAGATTTTTATGCATTCTGTTAAAAAATAGTACGGAGTTCAATAATTTAAAGAGCATCTCTTGAAAAATAAATAGCATCTTTAAATTTAACGAGTGAAAAGTTTGACATCATCCAATATTAATTCTTTCTAAATTTAACTCTTTATTTTCTCATATTGGAAGTAATTTATGAAATTTTTCAAAATTTGTGTTGTTTTTTGAAAGTGTCATTTAAAAAGGTAATTCAAAGTGCAAAAACCCTAATGCAATTACTTATGAGAGTTGGTTTAACTCTTCAAATTTGGAGAATTTAACTGTTAAAATAAAGAGTTTGTTGGGAATAATTTTTCGTAGATCTTCAAAATAAAAAGAATTATTCATTTGAAGAATGTTTTTGGGAATGATCTAAGTATATATATTTAGTAGTTATGGCCTTAGGGGTCTCGGTCTCGCTAGAAACTAGTGTGATATTAAATGAAAAATAATATATTATAATAAATATATATATCTATAGTAGGTATAGCCTTATGGGTCTCGGTCTCGCTAGAAACTAGTGTAATATTAAATGAAAACCATAGAAATAGTAATTGAAACAAAATTACACTTATTAAGGGGGATACAAACACATGTAATGAAACTAAACAAAAACTAAATAATAATAATAAACAAAGTTAGTTTCCCCGTCCTCCCATGCGGGAAGATGAAGAGACGAGAGACTAAAAAGGATGAACCTCATCCCCGAGGTCCCCACGCCTTGCTTGCCCTGAGCCGTGGAGGACGTGAAGCGCGGGTTATGCCTCAACTAATCGAGGGTCCTTGGGGCGCCGGGCCGAGTCACCACACAAGAAGTTCTCTTCCACCTTGTAAATCGTTACCAGAGGGATTCGAACAACTACACTGTGGGTGTCAGCAAGCAGACATCACGTCACCCAAGTCCTTTACCAGTTGAGCTATGCCCCGGGGGCAAGAGACAAAAGACTAGGATTAAGCAATAGAGGGTTCTTAGAGAGAGAAAGAGAAGTTTATTTTCTCTTGAAATATAACATTTGGGCAAGTCTTCTGTCAGACCCGTCTAATGGATCTAATCCGTTAGACGGATCCAAATATCTGGCCCACGGTCAATCCGCCCGTTGACCCGCACAACCACTAACACCACAACAACAACATTCATTGAAGCAATTAATACTTTTTAGAAGGGCTACTAATACTTTTTTATAGGACTACTAATACTTTTCAGGAAAAATACTAAAACACCTTTAATTGAAAAATCTAATATTTTTCAATAAGATTATTCATATATTTTAGAAGGAATACTAATACTTTTGTCGGAAAAAATCAATATTTTTCATGAGTATTACTAAAAAAACTCCTCAATGGGTTACTAATACTTTTTCAAGGGATTACTAATACTTTTCGAGGGATTGCTAATACTTTTCACGGGAAAAACTAATACTTTTGAGGATTGCGTAATAGTACATTATTGTCTAATACCTTTTCAAGGGACAAGTAATACATTTTAAGTAGATTACTAACACATTTGAGGGAAAAAAATAATACTTCGTATACATGAGGGCTACTAAAATATTATTCAAGAGGATTATTAATATTTTCAGTTATACTACTAATACTTTTTAGATGGTGACTAATACTTTTCAGATGAAAAACTAATACTTTTAACAGCCCCTACTATTACAAAAATGCCACCGGTCTAGAAATCTTATGACACTGCCCCAAAATATTACAAAAATGTCAACGGTTCATGAAATTACAATAAAACTCTGGTCTAATTGGATCCGTCTAACAGAAAAGACTTGTTAGACGGTCAAACTCAAGCTTTTGTCATAACATTTTGATATTATCGATGTATATAAGATTAACACAACTCAAAATTTAATTAAGAAAGTATTTTGATTTTAGAAATCAGAGACCGATAATAGAAGTGGTTGTGAAAAGGAAGGGAATCATCCTCAAAAAAAGAAAAATAAAGAAGGTAATCATTGCAAAATTGAATTTGGATCCAACTTATTGAAGGTTTTGTTTCAATTTTATTGAAACAAACAATATTATATCAAAATTATATGTTTCCTTTTTCATATTTAAATATGAAACATTTAATATTTTATCTCGAGAATTCAACCGACCATCCCGAACAATTTGCATCATTATAGTGCATATTATGTGTTATTTTAAGGCACAATATGTACTCCATCTCCATGGTTTTGCGATAAATTATGTACTAAAATCTAAGACAAAATTCCATAATATTCTATTTTAGTGCATACTTTTATACATTGAAATTATTAATTTAAAAACCCAACCAAAATATTGCAGCTACAATATTGCGCTTTTTTGACGTAAAATTATTCACATCTTCTAAATAGCACGAGCTTTGGCATAGTCCTGAGCAAAACTTTATTTAACCAAATTGAAGATTGAACACTATTTTATAGATGTGAACAATTTCGCACTAAAATATAGCGTTCTCGAGCACTCTTGTTTAACTTCAATTATATATCAAGTAATTGTCAATCACAAGTAATTGTGAAGATTTAAAGTATTTGATTATTATAAAGTAAATTATTCGGATTAGGATTGTTACTTTGTTAGTCCTTTTTTATAAGCAAAACGAGAATATAAATACATGGATTGGATCAAATGAGATATGTATTATAAGTGCGACGATAGGGACTAATCTTAGCTATTGATTGAAAATATTGGATGGATGAGATCTTTCCACTTTTTTGGTAACTAGTTTTAAACTGTCTTTCATTAAGGACATTATAGTAATTTTTTGTTTTAGCATTTTTATGATTATAACTATCTTATTTAATGGCGCAATTTTAAGGGCAATTTTTTTAATTTTTTTCCTGAATCTATCATATTTAGTGTTTTTTTTGCTTAGACAACTTTTAGATAATGCATAGTTAGTTATTTTCCATTGCAATGTTTTATGACATAGTGGAGAGTAAGAATAATTAATTTTCTTTTGATATTTAAATAGATCTTAGACAATACATAATTATTTATTTTGCGTTGCATTGTTTATTACACTTAATTGCATAGTTGGATATAATGTCTTTGTACATTTAGTTTGTACACACTGCATATATAGTTTCTAGACAGTGCATAGTTAGTTAATTATTGTTGCATAATTTATGATATCGATTGCATTGTTGGAGTATAATTTACTGCATATTTAGTTTTTTTACATTGCATATATAGCTTCTAGACAATGCATAATTAGTTGATTTTGATGCATTGATAGCTTCTAGGCAATGCATGGTTAGTTGATTTTTGTTGCATAGCTTTAGTGGCATATTCTTTTTTCAATTGTATATTCATTATTTATGAGATTGTGGAAGGTAATGGTAGACTCTCTTTCTAATTGTGTATCCATTTTTTATGGGATTAGTTGTCAATTAAGGTTGATTTTATTTTATTATCCTTTCTTTGATTAAATTAATTATTTAATTATATTTTTGTCCATCTAATCACAACCACTCAATGATTCAATCAATGACTAAATTAGTCTCTACCATCTCACTTAAAACTTTTGGCCACTAGATCATCTCCCTATAATAAATACGTATAAAATGAACTGAAAAACGCAACTGCATCATCAAAACCATTCTAGGAAGAACTGGGCTATTTATTGGACCTTAAATCAGGTAAGCAATTGGGCTATTTCTTGGGCCATATAAAGTTGATTCCTCAACACTTCTCATTAATCATTAGATTGGCTATCAGGTAGGGATTTAAAGAAAATAAAAGAAACAAGGGAAAAAGAAAATCAGGTAAGGATTTGTTGGTAATTCCTTTATAACATAAGGTATGTGATAAATCAATAATTTTTACGGTGGCATATACCACTGCTCTTGAATGCCATTTGGTTTAGACAATTTTTCGAATTCCAAAATAAAATACCTGATTGATAATTATTTTATCCATTTTCTTGTCTGGTTGAGGAATTAAATAAAATTATTTACTTTAAACCTGATTTCGGTTTATTATCCTTCTAATTCTAAATTTCTAAATATGGACAAAATAATCCGCAAGTCTATCCCTTTCCCATTTGTATATATCCTTCAAAAAGCGGGTGGGCATAATAAAGATTCTGTAATTCGATGGCATATTCCAAAGCTCACTCAAGCAATAATCCAAGGCGTGCTATGAATAATGCAATATATAATTTTATTTATTAATAGTTAGATTTTGGAAGAAACATAATATGGCAAGAATGAATCAACCAAGCAATAAATATTATTTATATAAAATAATTCTCAAGGTAAAATAGTTTCATTATTTTTCATATTAAAGGGATCAAAGATGTTTTATGTTTTTAATTTTTTTTGTACAAATTTGATCAAAAAAAAAAAAAAGATGATTTTTATGTATATAATAGAGGTGTCAAATGGGCGGGCGGGCCAAATTCCGTCGGGCTATCATTTTTGGAGCCCCCAGGCCCGGCTCATCTTTGAAAATACATGTAAATGCATCGGGCCTTCCGGGCCGATCCGATATTTCGTGGCCAAATAGGTGCGCCTTTTTTCGGCCTATGAAATCACAATCCATCCGGCTCTAACATCGATTGGTGGGCCGCCCTATCGTGCTTGGCTAGTTTTTACAGCTTTAATATATATCTTCAACTAATAGTTTAATACTGTAGAACTATTTACATGACGAAAGTTTTTTTTTTTCAGTTACTTCCTTACTTGTGTTGGTGACCAACAGGTGGTCTAGAAAATTAAATGTTTCCAAATTGAATAAATAATCACAATTGAAAAATATTATAAACCAAGCATGACTCCACAGAAAAAAAAATGGTGTCTCACGGCTTTTCAGCTTGGAATTATTAAAGTGTATAACAATACCATTCTCCATTTGTAAAAGTTGAATAAAATTCGCAAATAATGTCGAAAGCATTATTCCATCAAGAGATTGGGCATATCATGTGCCTAGGGATGGCGGCGGGACGGATAGACGTAGGTATCCATCCACCCAAACCCTAATGGGATAGGTATGAATAGTCTTTTTAGAATGTGGGACGGGTATGAGATGGAAATTACTACCCATTTATATACGGGTAGGGTATGGTTTTACCCTCGGATACCACCACTACCCGAACTCATTTACCACTTAGTAATTTTCATTTATTTTTTCATCTAACATTATACGTTTCTTCATAGAAGCCCAACATAAACTTTTATTTTGTACAAAGAAGACGTCATTTATTTGAATTTGTGATCATATTAACTCGTTTTATCTTTGTCAAGTGTGATAAAACTACTTGTCCGATGGTGTAGTTTTATAAATTAAATGATGTACGGACTACCAAGTATTGATTCTACGATTTTAAGAAATGTATTGTGATGCTTTTGATTTAGTTGATGAATGATGATAACCTTTAGTGATTTACATAATAAAAATGGTTAATTGTTATATTTATTAAGAATTTAACATATTAGCATTTTCTTATATAATGATTAGATATTGTTAGGGTGTCCATTTAGTAATTATATAAATATTCATATAATTATAAGTTTTTATATAAAATAAACGGGTTTTAGGCGGGTGCGGGTAGTACACGGGTATCGGGAAATGGATTTGGGATGGGTACGGGTAATAGATGTAGTTTCTTAATTGGGTTTGGGACGGATATGGATAGTATAAATATTATAGGGTTCGAATATTGATAGCCTTAAATGGGTGGGTACCTACCCATTGCCATCCCTATATGTGTCGGTGCATGTGTTGGGAGTATGGATGGCAATGGGGCGGGCGACCCGCCACGGGTCGCGGGCGGGTCACCCCGTGTTTTTTTATACTATTTTTATCTTATATTTTATATTATTAATAATTTTTAATATTATATTTTGTATTATAAATACATATTTTTTATAAAATTTGTCATTATATATATTAAATATAAATACATAAAACTATATTATTTTATATAATATACATTATATATATTAAAAAAATAGCGCGCGGGCGGGGCGGGTAGGGGTGGCCACGGTTCCCGAATCCGCTGCCTCAGGTTCCTCATTTTGGAGGAACCGGAACCGAACCATTGCCTCACTGCCTCAGTTCCAAAATCGGGCAACCGATTCGGTCCGATTTGGAACCCGGTTCCTCCACGATTCCTGGTTCCGATTTTAACCGAAATCGTTTGTTTATCTTTTGATAATTTTTTGATTTCTTAAAATAGTTTATCAATTTCGATTAAAAAAAAAAGAAAATAAAGAAAAAAACTTGGACTTAATATTCAATAAAGTTTTATATTTAATATTAATAATAATATTAAACTATCTATACATACTATTAGAGTATAAAAGAATCAAAGTTCACGTAGTTCGCATACAACATTTGGTCTAAAACGTGTCTTATGTAGTTACGAAAATAAAACATCATAATAAATATTTAACATTTTTTCTAACATGTATTCACCAAAACAAGATTGTTGGTTTTAACCTTAAAATAAACGGTTCCCATCACGGTTCCATCGCGGTTCCATCTACGGTTCTAACCGACGGTTAAAACCGCCTGCCCCACGATTTTTGAGACTTAGGAATCGAACCTAACCGATCTACACGTTCGGTTCGGTTTTGGAACCGTTGACCCAAGATTCTGGTTTAGGAACCGTTGACCACGATTTTAGTTCCTTTAAAACTCGATTTCGGTTCCATTTGGCCACCCCCCCAAAGGGCGTACCTGACTGGCGGAGGTGATACCTGCCAGGTCCCGTCCCGCCACGGTCACGGGACGGGCGGGCGGGTGTGATGAGGCGGGTACCGTTGGGGCGGGTCATTTTGCCATCCCTAGTTGGGAGCATAAAATGTCCACTTAGAAAATTGACTTTTTAATAAAAACTTTCAAAAAAATTTATAATTTGACTTCTCTAGAATAAGCTTTTGGATAAATGTAATTATCGGGTTAGCCAGTGGCAGGGAGACAGGGAGAAAGCTACACTAAGGCCAATGAGATCACTGGGACCCCTTGAAATTTTGAAAAAATAGGGGTATCTTGGTAATTAACTTTATAACCTTAACAATTGTTTTTTTTTTATAGAAAATAGGAACAAAAGATTTTCTTAAATACCTTACAATATAAAACAAAGCTTTTACTTTCTTCATTATTTCCCCTCTTTTCCATTCGTGAACCTTGAAAAATTTCGAGTCTAGAACTATTGATCATTTTGCTTTTTTATTTTCTCAAAATTTTGTACATTTTCTTTTGCTCTATTATAAACTTGAGTTTGGTCTCACGTGTCTCTATTTGTCTGTTTTGAGATTCAGAGTTCATCGTCAAGATGTAAAATCAAAAGGATGACAAATCTTCACTATTATCAAAATTGATAATTATTTATATTTTTATTTTTAGAATTGATGTATTTGTATTTTATTTTTATATTAATGTTAGTTGGGACACACCACGAGTCTTTTACGATCAAATGGTATGACTCACCATTTTTAATGATGTTAATCAAGGTTTGAACCCTAAGTCATTCGATTTCTTTGATCCCTTCCCTTCACTCATCCAATTTAATAAACAAAGGAATAATTACAAAAAGACCGCCGAGGTTTGGGTTATTTACAAAAAAAAAAAAAAAAGAGATGTTTCAAAATTACAAAAAACTTCATCACCCCTCAGGTTTGGTTTTGTCATAATATTAAGTGGGCAAAATTAATATTTCTAGAAACAGTGCCCAGGTATTTTAGTCATTCCTTGCACTCTAAAATATTTTTTAGCCATTTTTCCGAAACACATATTTTTTAGTCATTTTGACACGTGAAAATCGAAAATCGTCTCTTAAGCCATTTTACACTATTTCGAATCTCACACACACATAACTCGATAGAAGTACTTGGGACCAAAAATTGATTCTGACGACTAGCAAACATTACTTCGATGATGACAAAGATTAGCAAAAGAACACCCTAATTCTCAACACTTCATTCAATTTGTTTAATTATATTTCATATTTTCTTGTTGATTTAGTTAGTTTATAGTTGTTTAAATTAGGAATTGTTGTTAGATTTGTAGAATTTATAAGTTTAGACAATTTAGGTTTAGTTTGAAAAGTTTGATGCTTCGTTAATGGTGGTTGTGGATGAATGAGGAAGACGATAATGATTTCTCTCGCTTATCTCGATATACGATTACATGGTATCGAGTTGTTGTGTGATTGGATATCGAGTTACGCTTAAGATCTAGTTCGAGTTATATATCGAGTTTAATATAATTGAATATCCAAATACCAATTGAGTATCGAGTTATGTGACTTTGGATATCCAATTATGTTTGTTTGTGTCCGACTTGAGACGGACTATCTGCTTGTGTATCCATCATCCGTAACATATTCTTTTGTTCATTTTTGGCGAGGCCTAGGAATGGATATGGGGCATATCACAAAATTGGAAGGGAAAGCTTAATGCGTACATGAAGTTCCATCTAATATCCGACACATCGAACGAGCCGACGATCGCTAATATTATAACTCGATTATTATTACTCGATCAAAAATAATTATGATCTTTTGAAATGTCAAGGATGAGCTAGAGATAGGATAAAATATTTACATTTTTTCGAGATTTCATCGAACTACTGTTAAGATTAGTTGGGCGGAAAATTTTATAAAGTTGAAGGAGAGAACACGATAGATTTGAGAGAGAGATAAGTGAATGAGAAAAAGAAAGAGAGGCTAACTCAACAACTCAAAATAATATCTTTAGAATCGGTATGAATGTCATTTTCGCTTTGTTAAAATGACTAAAAATATTTCTTTTCAAAATATGATTAGTTTTCATTTTGTCGTTATAGAAGTGGGCCATTTTGACTCATATCTACTTCTAGAAATATTAGGGGGGTTGTGAAATGCTTTCTCTTATGAGTGAGGAAAATGTAAGACGAAATCAAACCTCAAGGGTTTTATTTTGCAATTTTTAAAAACCTCTAGGATTTTTGTAATTAGTTTGAACCTCAGGGGGAGTTTTGTAATTATCCCTAAAAATGTTAGTTGGACTCCTACACAAATTTTTGGCTTCACGTCATTTTGTGTGAATATTACTCGTAAATGGCAAGGTCCATGTTTCAATCACTAATAATAAGATCGAGTTTCTAAAATTGAAAAATAATTTTTTTGGGTAAATGACTTATTCAAAAGCTCATTCTAAATTAACCACCAAAAAACTTTGAATCGAAAAATCAATTTGAAATTGTATCTAACATTATTTTACTTTTATTTAGATATATAAAACATATAATCGTGAATGTCAAAACAATATTAAAATGCAACGTTTCTTTTCTTCTTAAATTATTAAAAAATACAATATTAGTATACATCGTTTCAAACGGGGAAGAGAAAATGTCAGAGTCCTGGCAAGTTACGCGACCCAAGATCATAATCATATCATCAATTCCCTCGAACTAAAAACTTGGATAAAGCCACAGGAGTGACACTTAACTCTGACGTCAAAACCCCAACTGTGAAACTAACCCTGAATGGTTGATACTTGATAGTATATTTTGAGTTGAATTTAATCTGAATAACCAGTCACCCCCTTCCCAGTTTCTTGAAATTCTTATCAAGCCCAATCAGAGAAGGGGATTTTTTTTTTCTCTTTTTGATCTTCTTAGCAGAGATGGGAGCCGAAGACTCAATAAATCGTCCTCTTGTCTTTGCGTACTATGTCACTGGTCATGGTTTTGGCCACGCCACCCGGGTTGTTGAGGTCCATCTCGTTCTTCCTCTGTTACTCTGTGTGTGTGTGTGTGTGATTTTGCCTACTGTAAAAATCTTGTTTTTTATTGCTGTTTTCTTTTTTTCAAGATTTTTGTTTCATAGTATTTGATGGGCCCCATGTGCTATAAATTTTTTATTTTCTTAGTATTTTCTTTATTCAAGATTTTTGTTTCATAGTGTTTGATGAAATTCTGTTTTTGGTTTGATAGTAGTTAATTATGGGCCCCATGTGCTATAAATTTTTTATTTTCTTAGTATTTTCTTTATTCAAGATTTTTGTTTCATAGTGTTTGATGAAATTCTGTTTTTGGTTTGATAGTAGTTGATTATGTTCTTTTTCAGTTCTTTAAAAAGATTCGATTGGCTTGGAGACTAGGGGAAGCAGTTTGATAATTTTGCACTATCTTATCTTATTTTCACATATTATTTAATGATCAAGCTCTCTCCTCGTGTTCACTTTGTGTTGTTTAATAGCTGCATCTTTGATCAAGATTTTGAGTGTACTTGCTGCAGAAAGATTCCCAAAACATTGGTTGATGAAAATTTAGGATAGAATGGTTTTATATTATACAAATAAAATGTATGGATCAGTAATTCAGTTAAAATAATTGATTTTTCCATTTCTATCAAATTTGTATTCCTTAAAGAATGGATATGATGTATTTATTTCCCAGTTTTGTCTGTACTATTGGGGATCAACCTTAGTTCCCTTTTCTGTTGCTTAGGTTGCTCGACATCTCATTCTTGCTGGGCATGATGTTCATGTGGTCACTGGTGCACCAGATTACGTTTTTACAACTGAAATACAGTCTCCTCGCCTTTTCCTTCGCAAGGTTTCTTTTGTCTCGACGATATTTCACAATGGAAAACCTTCACTTAAAAATGCTGTACTTCAAAATTCTAGTTTAACAGTTAAATGTCTGCAATTATAGGTGCTTTTAGATTGTGGAGCAGTTCAAGCAGATGCCTTGACAGTTGATCGCCTTGCATCTTTGGAGAAGGTATGCTCTGTTATTAACATGATAACCGAATTACTGTGTTTATCCTGCTCTTTAGTAACTGTTTATTGTATTTGTTTAGTACTCTGAGACGGCTGTAGTACCTCGGGACACTATTTTGGCGACAGAAGTAGAGTGGCTGAAATCCATCAATGCAGACTTAGTGGTAAAGACTTATTCGTTTAACCGCGGTTTCAAGTTATATTCCACTCCTATTTGATACTTTTCTAATTATAGACATTAAAATTTCCATTTTTCTTTGGAATACGATAGAGATTCAAGAAAGAGGAACAAGATTAAGTAGTTAGGTTTGAGTGAAATAGACAATTTCATTACTCGTTATTCTGTGATTGAATTCGCATACAGCTAAATCAAATGGCATTTGGTTTATCGATCATCTGATTTTTTCAATACCCTTTGACACACAGACGAGCTGCAAAGATTATTTACATCCATTGAAGATTAACTGCATGCATATGCTCGTTGCAACTACTAATATGGTCCTTAAATATGTGCAGATTAATTGTGTTTTTCTCTAAGTCATTCTGTTTAGTGTGTTTTCAATGATATTAGCCCATACTAAATAGCTTTTAGTTGGGTTACAATTGTATTTGCTGTGCATTATGATTTAAAAAAATTTCACAACATCTGAACAGGGAAGTAAGTCATTAGGGTGTGCAGTTGGTAAAGAGTTGAGGCTTGTGGTTCGTGGTTTAATGAGAAAGGCTGAAC
This sequence comes from Rehmannia glutinosa, assembly GCA_016081115.2. Lineage (NCBI taxonomy): Eukaryota > Viridiplantae > Streptophyta > Magnoliopsida > Lamiales > Orobanchaceae > Rehmannia > Rehmannia glutinosa. The sequence continues at coordinate 61,908 of JABTTQ020000879.1, read as the reverse complement.
ATGTTTTAGGAACCAAATTTGGTTGGATGACCCTATATAATATGGTTTTATTATGTTTTAGTTTATGGGTGATTATCTATTGGTATTTACGACCAGTTGATAAGAGTTCTATAATTTTGCCGATGAAATTAGATGTTATGACCTGCATTATCTGATTTGAGCATAACTTGACGAGGCAAATGGAGAGGACAATTGTGCAAGTCTAAGATTTGAAAGGCAGGGAATATGGTATTCCATTCGGCGATTTCCCCAATACTGAATTAGCCTTCTTTTCTTCTTTTTTTTTACTGAATGCTGCATACCTTGCATTGTACTTCAAATGAATTCTGCATGGTTATTTTCATTCTTTATCTATTTGTAGGATGCAAGGGTAGCTTTATTTATCTATTTATTCCCTCAAATCTGTTTAAGTATAGGTGTCAGATGTTGTTCCAGTTGCTTGTAGAGCAGCAGCTGATGCTGGGATTCGCTCTGTTTGCGTCACCAATTTTAGGTAATTTATATCTGGCTCTTGCATGTGTGTGTCACCCTCTCCCTTGCTGCTGATCTCTCCTCATATTCCACAAATGGAAAATGGAAACTGTTAAAGTGAAAGGTGATTGATCTTTTTATAAACTTCTGTATGAATTTGTCATCGTAAATACATAATAAGGGTTTGTCTTGAATGACTATCATGAATAGCCCTCTTTAATGCAGTGGTTTATAGGACACATTTTCCACTGTACTTGGAGTGGTTCCCTTAGAAAATAACAAAAGGACCTGAATGAATTCTCTTCGACAATTTCATATATCAATAGTTACGTTTATCTTTTTGTTGTAACCACGTTTTCAGCTAGACTTGTCATATTGTTTTTGGTCTTGAGATTAGTTTATGATCATTTAAATTCTATTGGCAGTTGGGACTTCATCTACGCTGAATACGTCATGGCTGCTGGTCATCATCACCGGTCCATTGTTTGGCAGGTCACTGCAGTAAAGCTGTTTATGGTTATCTTTATTCGTGCTTTGTTTGACTATTTACGATCCTTTCTAAATAGTTATTGGTATCTACAATTTTCATTCACAATTACGGTGCATGAGGCTGGATACATGAATGCGGGCTGCAATCCGCCCCTTAGTACCAATATTTAAATGGAAAATCTTATTGTGGGTTATAGATGTAATTTATTTGATGCAAATAAAATTTTCTCTGAGAAAATTAGAGAAACACGATTAAGATGGTTTGGACATGTTTATAGGAGACCGTTAGATGCACCTGTACGACGTTTAGAAGGTAGAAAATCACTCACACAAATCAAAAGAGGCAGAGGTAGACCTAAAAGACTTGGAAAGAAGCTATTAAATAAGACATGTTATACCTAGAAATAAATGAAAATATGGCTTATGACCGTAAACGATGGCGTGATATGATCCGTATAGCCGACCCCACGTAGTGGGATTAAGGCTTAGTTTGTTGTTGTTGTTGTATCTTTATTTAGCTGTATGTAAATTTACCATTAGATATCACCAGCTTAATTTTTTCTTGTGCTATCTTATGTATATTAATTCTCTAATATTTTATGTAGAATTTCTGTGTCACTGGGATTTCACCTTTCTATTTTCGCTTTGGTGTTCTTTTTGGTCCTCACTCTTCAATCACAAGTGGAGATCTGTTTGCTGCACAGGAATAACTATTATTTATTTCAATAATTTATCGACGGAGACCTTGAGTTTGATTTTGGTGGGTGAACGTGCTCCAGTAATGTAGACTCTGCCAAGTTGCAACTGTAGAGAACTGAATACCCATGTCCATCTTTGAGTCATAGTAGGTTCCTCAATGGATTATCCTAGAGTTGCATTGTTGATTTTCTTGTCTAAGTCATGGATGATTCCATCTTTATGTATATTTCCTTAGTTAATAGAATTGCCTTAGACCCTGCACCCACCAAAAACAAAAAATAAAAAAGAGAAGACAGAAAGAAAGAACAGAGAAGAGAATAAAATAGAATGTACTAAAACTTTTAGCGCATCTTTGTCTTTCTATGAAACATGGATGACAAAGAGGAGCATGGGTCCCCAAAATAATTAGAGGAAGGGGGAATCAGTGATTAATGTTTTCCCTGATCTCTGCTCCGCTAGTTGACTACATTCCAAGATGTAGTTAGTACTTGTGAATGTGAGCCTGTCCATGGTCTTGTTATGTGATTCTAGTGTTGGTAATATTTGAAAAGACACAACACAGTGTTGGTTAAATCTTGTGATAATAGCACCTTGATATATGATATCATCACATTTTTAAAACACTATGCTAGCAGGCAATGTTCTTCCCCATTGTATTTGTGTGTAAGGAGGTAAGATTTTTCATGAAGTGTCAAGTAGAAAAATGATGTTAAATAGGTGTAAAAAAATGGAAAACATGCCGTGTACTACTAGCTGTTCATGGGATAGAATTAAGTCATTATGAAAAGATTCAAAGAGATGTGGTATGGAAGTTCACCCTAAGCTAATTATTAAGTCACTGTTTGTATTAAGTAGTTATTTTCCTTTCTTTTAGTTGAATGGAATCTTTTCTTTTTTTTTTTTTTTGGGTTCATTTTCTGGGTGGTGTTTGAGCAGTTGGCATGCCATTGCAATATGAGATTTCAATACCTATTTCATTTGCTGTATTACTTTACCTAATCATTAAATCTTTAAATTTTCCCTCTAGATAACTTTTTCGAACTCTTCAACCCTTCTTTTCGAACTCACCTTTTACTTCATTTTAAAGTTGTGTTTGGATGATGCAGATTGCTGAGGATTATTCGCATTGTGAATTCCTTATCCGCCTCCCAGGATACTGTCCAAGTACACCAACATGATCCAATATCCTTTTTTGTTATTTTTACTTACTATAAAATAAGTGCTGTAGAGTGTCAACTTTGCCTTGCTCTATCTTACACAATTTGTGGTACTGCAGTGCCTGCATTCCGAGATGCAATTGACGTGCCTTTGGTAGTGAGGAGGTTGCACAAGCCACGTGAGGAGGTACACAAAAGAAATTCACTCCAAACTTATTGGGCCATACGTATTGTTAAGTACACCACTTTTACATTTATCATCCAATTTTTTTATAATATTCCAGGTGAGGAGAGAACTTGGAATTTCGGAGGATGTGAAGATTGTTATTCTCAACTTTGGTGGACAGGTACATTAGGGACTTACTGAAGATTCTGTTAAGTGGGCTAGAGATAGGGTTTTGTGCTTGTTAATATATGAAGCTGTCTCTGTTTGTCTGATTAGTTATTGGCACAGTTGCATTTAACATACTGAGGACAAAGATTTAGTTTATGATTTTCTTTCTGATTTTAGCATATTTAAGTGGTCAAAGAAGGTTTTGCGGTTGTTGAAACATATAGCGCAGCTATGCACATGAAATCTGTCCAAGTTGTTCATTTTGGTTGCTAAATCTGTGTTTGTTTAGGCAAAAGTATGATCGGGAAAGCCTTGTGCCTATCCTGCTTAAGATATTGTCTAGATTTTAAAACCTATAAAAGAACCTCATGTTGCGATTGGATATCCTTCTATTTTGGAAGTTTTTTCTGCTAGACAATAATGATGAATTTTTTTTTTGAAAGAAGAATAAATTTTGAGAGTGATTGGATATGAGACAAAAACGTAATGATGAAAGTTGATTTTAGATAGAAATAGTAAAATAATGATTGGTAGTTGGAAAAATGTGAGTGGGTGAATCGTGGCATTTATGGGAAATGTGTAATAATGATTATGATTTGATGTTTTTCTTTTGAAAAATGAGTAGAAGTGATTGGTGGGAGAAAAAAGTGAAAGTGAGTGATGTATTTTCTGAAAATTTCCATAAACAATCGCATTTTGGGTAAAAGAAAATCGCTAGCGGAACGAAAATAAAAAATGTTGGTATCCAAGCACTCCCTTAGCAACTAGAAAATAGTGAGGAGGTTTGGAGATAAGTGAAACAAATTAGGAAAAGAAAATAAGTGCACACAAGTATCAAGTGTGCCCTCATGTTGATATTGAGTTGTTTGAGTTTTTGTACAGCCTTTTTTTTGTTGCATTTGATTATTACAGTTGAATAACTGTTCTTTTTACTTTTTTCGCCTTTTATCAATCTCATTTCTAATGTTTGTTGGCATGATATTGGGTTGCACTAAATTGCATTCTTTCGAACTACATAACATGGTCATCATTTGCAGCCATCAGGTTGGACTTTAAAGGAGGAGTACCTGCCTCATGGTTGGCTTTGTCTGGTACTATATTCAGACTATCTCTGTAATTTTAAGGGGCTTCTATAATGTACATTAATTTTATCATCAAGGGTAAAATGCTGTTTTGATTCTGGTTTCAGGTTTGTGGTGCTTCTGAAAGTATGGACCTTCCTCCCAATTTTGTAAAGCTGGCAAAAGATACGTACACTCCTGATGTGATAGCTGCATCCGACTGCATGCTGGGTCAGTCATATAACTTTTATACATAACTGTGTTTTTGCTAAAGTGAAGTCAGCTGAAGCCTGTAATTCTTTCAAAATTTCAGGTAAAATTGGATATGGGACAGTTAGCGAGGCCCTGGCATTCAGAATACCATTTGTCTTTGTGCGTAGGGGACTACTTCAATGAAGAACCTTTCTTGAGAAATATGCTTGAGGTAAAGTTTTATGGTTTCCAGATGTGATATTTTGTAAAAATGAAGCTTAATGCAACAATACGGCACTCTCCGTTTTGTGAAAATATTTATTCTTTACCGCGTTTAATGAAAACATTGTCTTTTTGGTCAGTTCTATCAAGCTGGTGTTGAGATGATAAGAAGGGATTTACTTACTGGACACTGGAGTCCGTACCTCGAACGTGCAATTAGCTTAAACCGTGCTATGAGGGGGCATAAACGGTGGTGAGGTATCCATGTCTGCTTTTCTGTGTTTGGAAATCCTTTTTGAGCACAATGCATATATCAACATTCCGTCAAGCTGTAATTCCAGATATGTACAAAAGAAAGTTGATATAATGTCATAGCTGTACTTAAATAGAGTTAGTAAGTTATACATTCCAAATGAGACTACAACGGTTCTAATTATTTGCACTCTGATATCATGTATCTCGTTCTAAGTTCTAGCTCAGATATAGGATTCTCGCCGGCATTCATAAAACTTAAATTAGCTCCAGTGCTGGACTTTCTTATCGTCCTTCTCTTTATGAAGTTGGTTGTCACGAAATAAGCACCATATTTCCTCAGATGTACCTATGTCCAGAGGTCAAATCATTTATTCGCTTAAGTAAAATGCATGATAGTAACGTGCTTGAGAATAATCCACAATGATGAAAGTCAACATTTATTTTCTTGGTATTGTTCTTTCTTTTTCATGCATGGATCTTGATGTACCATTACTTTAGAATTATATGGGAAAGTTGTTCAGATTCATTGTAAAATTGCCAGGTTGCGGCTCGTATTTTGCAGGACACAGCCTCTGGAAAAATTATACATCTGACAAGGTGAGACTGAATTCATAATGCTGATAATGCATAAAACATTTAAAACATCATTGGATTCACTTTATCAGCCTTCTACCAAGTGCAAAATGACACGTCTCTTTCTGAGAGTCACTGATTGGTTTTATCACTTTATGTAATTAGCCTACTAAGTGGACTCTCTCTTTTTGCTTGAGTTCTAGCTTAGTGGGGCCAGAAGATTGCGCGATGCTATTGTACTTGGGTATCAATTGCAAAGGGTTCCAGGAAGAGATCTCAGCATCCCAGATTGGTATGCAAATGCGGAAAATGAACTTGGTCTCCGTACAGGATCTCCGACTGCTGAGATAAATGATAATAGTTTTCTCGTGCATTCGTGAGTGAATTCTTCCCCTCAAGCCCCTTGCTAGTCTCTGCCGAATGCTTTCTTAAATAATCATTTTTGCATATTTTTCACTAGATATCCTGAGGACTTTGAGATTCTTCATGGAGATGTTTTGGGTCTTTCTGATACAGTGAGCTTCTTAAAGAGCCTATCAGAACTTGACGTTGTCCCTGATTCTGGAAAGAGTACTGAGAAGCGCCAGATTAGGGAGCGAAAAGCTGCTGGTCGTCTCTTTAACTGGGAGGTATCTTTTTATTCTGTTCGATTTGCGATATACGAGTGTTGTAAAAGTCGACCTAGGCGATTGGCCGCCTAGGCGCTTGGCAGCCCTCGGCCGAGGCAGTTTTACCCAAATCGCTGGAAAAATAGGCGGCCAAAATCAGCCAAATATAAAAAGATATTAAAAAAAAGTTGTCTTCCTAGATGCCCCGCCGAGGCGCTCTAGGCGCTTCTAGCGATTTTCGCAACCTTGCATATACCTATTTGGATATTACTTTTGATTTAATTAATGTTTTTGGTGATACTTCATATAGCGAATATTCATGAATACAGTTTGTTGTTGGGTTTATATGCAACTGAATTGTAATTGCTTTCAGTCGTGTTCTCATATAGAGACCTCTGCACCAAGAACAAGAAAAGTTCCAATTTTAATATAATATGCAATATCAGTTATATTCCCTACTAATAACAATTGGTAACTCTGGCTGTACCATTAGAGTGTAAGATTCTGCATTTTGGAAATCTAATTCTGTGTTTTGATGTATGGTTAAGTTCTTTGAGTTGCATGATATATTTTTTCCCTAGGATAGTCATTTTTATTTTTCTTCATCTTTGTTCCATATTTTACCTTAATAAAGCATTTAGCAACATGCATTGATCAATCTGATATTGAAAATCAGAAGAAAAATTTGTTTTGTATTACTAAAATTCAAACAATTTCCATTAATTTCAAGTCCATGTTTTTTTGTTTATTTCCCTGTTAAATGATACCACATTGGTTCATCTCAAGTAACAAACTCTTCCTTTCTTCAGTGGGTACTGGTACCTGATATAATATTTTGGCTATGCATATTGAGTGTAGGAAGACATTATCGTGGCAAGAGCACCTGGACGGTTAGATGTCATGGGTGGAATTGCTGATTACTCTGGAAGCCTTGTACTTCAGGTACTTTACCCCATGTCAACTGCTAAAAAACCCGACTCCCCAAGCCCATAAAGGAAAAGATAGAAAAGACATAAAAGCAAAAGTGTTAGTATCGTTTAGTCTGAATATATGTTTGGATTAGAGATATGGGATAATTACAAAAAAAAAAAAAAATACCCTAAGGTTTGTGCTAATTACAAAAGAATCCAGGGATGTTTCAAAATTACAAAATACCCCCTTCCCTTAGGTTTGATTATATCTTAAATTTTAGGGGGTAACAGAAATATTTTTTGGTTATAAAGTGGGAAAATGTAAGACTCAATCAAACCTCAAGGGTTTTTTTGCATTTCAAAAATTTCTAGATTTTCTTTGTAATTAGACTGAACCTCTTTTCTTTTTTTTTTTTTTTTTTTTTCCGGTGTAATTATCCCTATATATGATGCTGTAAAACTAATCGGCTGAAAGCCTGAAACAATCTGCATGCTTTTTCTTACGCAAGTGACAAGTACTTATTGTTCAAGAGTTGGAATGATGATTTATCAGTAAGCCGAAATGTCAATAGTATTTTCACTAGAGATTCTGCTGCCTTGTTGATTTGATGATTTCTGTATTGTGTTGCTACAAAATATCTACAGATGCCAACAAGAGAAGCTTGCCACGTCGCGGTACAAAAATCCATCCAACTAAACAGAAACTGTGGAAGCATGCTCAGGCTCGACAGAATGCTAAAGGACAAGGACCAACTCCAGTTCTGCAAATTGTATGGGAACATATTTAAAACCGAAGTTTTACAAGGCAGAAAATTCAATAGCTCAAATTAGTTGAGAGTTTGTAGCACAAATCCTGACAATATACCTGGCCAGTCTTTGTGGAAAATTTTCGCTGCCTTTTCTAGATATATCATACTTATTTTTTATAAATATTGCTCTTTATTGCTTAGTTTTATTCTTGCAGGTATCATATGGATCTGAATTAAGCAATCGCGGACCAACTTTTGACATGGATCTGTCAGACTTTATGGACGGAGAGCAACCAATGTCATATGAAAAGGCCAGAAGTTATTTTGCGCAAGATCCATCCCAAAGGTTTATGTTTATTTCATGTTTTTGTCTGTTCTTAAATGGTCTCCTATGAGGTATACTAACTAGATTCTTGTTGTAGATGGGCGGCATATATTGCTGGGACCATTCTTGTTCTGATGAAAGAACTGGGCATACGCTTTGAGAATAGCATCAGTATGCTGGTATGAATTACTCTATTGCTTAAGAATATTGTTTTGTTTGCACTGTACTTTCTCTATATTCATCTGGTGGTTCTCACCATCTAGTTGGGCTTATTGCTGAATTTCATCTGATAATGGCTTGATTTTAGAGTTGTAAAAGTATGTAATTGTATTAAGCTCTCACTGTTTGCCATCATCTAGAACTAGTGAAGTTCTTACTTTTTGGCATAGGGATACTTACAAAATCTAACACAGGTTTGGGTTAATTACAAAAAAAACCTAGAGATGTTTGAGAATTACAAAAGACCCCTTGAGGTTTGATTCTGTGTTAAATGTAAGGGGATAATTGCAGTATTTAGAAAGGCAAGGGGGTGATTGAAATGTTTTTGCTTATGAAGTGGGCAAAGTGTAATACAAAATCAAACTTCAAGGAGTTTTCCTAATTTTCAAAACCTGTGGGCTTTTTAACAAATAACCAAAGCCTTAGGGGTAGTTTTTGTAATTATCCCTTTGGTATATATGACCGCTCAGAAATAACCACGAGCTTGTAGCTTAAGTGGTATCGCTCATGATATTTACACGTGGACCTCAAGAAAATCTATTAAACTAGTCATACCGTTTTCTCTTACAATTTTTTTGTTTTGTTCTGGTAATATTTCTTCCGTCTAACTATTTTTAACTCATAAAAGGAGCAGACTTTATTAATAAGGCTCACAAACCTGTAGGTTTCTTCCGCTGTGCCAGAAGGCAAAGGTGTCTCTTCTTCTGCATCAGTGGAGGTTGCTACCATGTCTGCAATTGCTGCTGCTCATGGTGCTAACCCTTCTGCTTTTATTAGCTTTTGTAACCAATTAATTTATTTTCCTAGTTTACCTTTTTTTAAATCCTTGCTAGCATTACATAGTTAGGCCATATTTGATACCGTTGGACATATTCATTAGACTATAACAAGAATGGTGAATTCAAAGCGAGGCAGTTATTTTGGATAATTGATGCACTTTCATTTTAATCTGCAGAATCGACTTCCAGCTAGGGGTGTCAATTCATGTCCGGGTTAGCGTATCGTGTTGAGACATAAAATTCATGTTATTTGTGTCAGATTTCTCAACCTTAACCTAACCCATTTAATTATTCGTGTAAGAGTTCTCAACACTAACCCAACCCGTTTATTATTCGTGTTTTTTGGGTGACCCAAAATGACATATATATATATATATATTTAAATATCTATATTATTCATCTATTTATAGGAGTTATATCATATGGGTCGTGTGAGTTAATTTTAATCTAAAAATTATATTCACATGCATTTGATAACTTTATAAACTTAAATCATTATGCTAACAATATATTCAATCAATCAAAATTATTACAAAAGGCAACCTAATAAGAGTACCATCGTGTCAAACGGGTTAATCGTGTCAACTCAAGTCAACCCTAACCCGACCTGTTTATTATTCGTGTTATTGGGGTCCAACCCGATTCTGACACTAACCCGCCAAGCCTCAACCATAATCCACTTATAATGTGTTAGGTTCTTGACGTGTTTCTGTGACGTGTGAGAAATTGTCACCCCTACTTCCAGCCATGTTTTTGCAGCTTTCTTTTGTGCAATTATTTATTTATTTATTGGCAGTTTAGTATAATAGTGCCTGCATGTGCTTTTTCAGGATTAAATATCGACCCTAGAGATCTTGCTTTGCTCTGCCAAAAGGTTTATTTCTGATGCATGAATATACACAAACACTTACAGATACACAAATTTTTTTTCTTTGAATTTTTATGGTTTTATTCCGCTACCAATATATGCAATGAGGAAGGTGGAAAATCACGTAGTTGGCGCTCCATGTGGCGTCATGGATCAGATGACTTCGGCATGTGGTGAAGCTAACAAGCTTCTTGCCATGGTTTGCCAGGTAGATGATAGACTGGATTCTATTGTAAAAAGATTTCAAATGATTTTAATACCCTTAACTTCTGTGCAGCCTGCTGAGGTATTGGGTCTGGTGGACATTCCTAGTTATGTGAGATTTTGGGGAATTGATTCAGGAATACGGCACAGGTAAGTATGTCTTGAATATTTGTGCAGCTTAGAGTTTTTTAGGAGATTCGTGGTTGACAGGTTTGAGTTATGTTATGCCATCCAGTTCATTAGCGCCCCATTTGTAATTTTTGTTTTAGTTATAACTATCTCAAATTGGTTTGGAGGATTATGTTGTTTGTCACTTTATGTTAATTGGTTAAAAAAAGGGTAAATTACAAAAACCACCCAGAGGTTTTGGTCTAATTACAAAAAATCCAGTTATTGTTCAAAATTACAAATACCCCCTTAAGGTATTACAAACACCCCCTTGAGGTTTGTATTACAAACAAATATCCCCTCTTACTGTGTAATTTGTAAAATAGAATCAAATTTCAAGGGGGTTAATTTTACTAAACCCCGTAAACTATGCGAGTTTTTGCGTTTTTGCCGCCGCAACTTTTTTTTTTTGGGTGACATTTTACCCCATGAACTTATCATTTTTTGTACACTTTACCACCCTCCATAGGGGTATGGTGTGAGGAAAACACTAAGTTCAATGTTACAAAAAAAGTTTATGAGGCAAAGTGAAAAAACTCGCATACTTCACGAAAACACTAAGAAACTTGTCATACTTTTTGAATTGGTCTTTCTCTGAAATAATGAATCATTGTGCAGTGTTGGAGGAGCTGATTATGGATCTGTGAGGATAGGAGCCTTCATGGGTCGGAAAATGATAAAGTCCGTGGCGTCGGATTTGTTATCACAGTCTTGTGCGAATGGGGTGACCTCCGATGATCTGGAAGAAGATGGAATTGAACTACTTGAAACTGAGGCTTCCTTGGACTACTTGTGCAACTTGTCACCACATAGGTAAAAGTCGGCCTATCCTTTCACCCACCCCAAATTCTGCCTGCTCTCTTAGATAGCTTGGCCTTTTTGGAGTATGTTGAGAATCAAAAATCATTCAAAACTGATTTGTTGAAATATTCTGAATCAATCAAAATTTAATTTGTTGAGATATCAGAATATTTGATTGTAAGTTGATATGGAAAAATCTTTCCATTTTTGTATTTCTCACACCTTTATATATAGATGATATTGTAATCCTCAAAATAAGAAATGAAACTCAAAGGGCATTTTGTCCTTGGGTGTAGGCCAAAATGTTCTTTGTGTCTTCTTTCTCTCTTCAAAATTCAACAGAGTATGTCTTCTGCATTCTTTCACAATCCACAGTTTCAAATTTGGCGTGTCTGTCTTGCACTTAGCATTCGAACCTGTTTCTAACTACAAGGAGCAAGAACCAAAATATTTTGGGTTAATTACAAAAAACACCCATGAGATTCAGTCTAATTACAACAGAACCCAGTTATCTTTCAAAATCACAAATTCTCCCCTACCATTTGCAATTATTTTCCTAATTGCACCCTCCAGAGGGGGGATTTGTTAAGCAAATACGAACCTCAAGTTTGTAATACCTTAAGGGTGTATTTGTAATTTCGAAAAATAATTGGAGTTTTTGGTAACTAGATTAAACCCTAGGGGTAGTTTTTGTAGTTTTACCCAAACTTTTATTAGCTGACTCTCTGTATCTGTTTCTTTTTCTCATGAACATTTTTGGGTTTTTGATACCAGATATGAAGCTCTTTATGTTAAGCGGCTTCCTGAAACTATGCTTGGCGAGACATTCTTGGAGAAATATACCGACCACAGTGATCCAGTAACTGTAATAGATAAGAAGAGGAATTATGGACTCAGAGCAGCTACTAGACATCCTATATATGAAAATTTCCGAGTCAAGGTAATGACAAAGAATCGTCTTATATATAATTACACAGTTAAAGTATTTTCTCTTATAAATAAGGGATAATTACAAAAACAGCCCTGACGTCTGGGTTAATTACAAAAAAATCCAGAGATGTTTCAAAATTACAAAAAGCCCCCACAGGTTTGATTATGTCTTAAATTTAAGGGGGTAACTGCAATATTTTTATAAATATCAGGGGGGTTTCGAATTGTTTTTCGCTTATAAAAGGGGAAAATATAAGACGGAATCAAATCTCAAGGTTTTTTTGTATTCTTCAAAAACCTCTGTAGTTTTTGTAATTAACCCGAACATCAATGTTTTTGTATTATCCTTATAAATAATGTAGTTATGTTGGAAAATAATGCTCGTGTATTTAATCTTTTGGTTTTATGCTTAATACACTGGTTTAATGTGACTACAGGCTTTTAAAGCGCTACTAACGTCTGCTACTTCAGATGATCAATTCACTGCTTTAGGAGAATTGATGTATCAGGTATTTGCACATTTTATGTCCCATACAAGTGTTCTTGTTTTCTGAAGTATTTTAAAGTTACATACGTTTTTTCTAAACGTGCAATTTGCTATATAGTGCCACTACAGTTACAGTGCTTGTGGACTTGGCTCGGATGGGACAGACAGGCTCGTCCAGCTAGTGCAAGAAATGCAGCATAGTAAAATTTCTCGGTCTGCTGAAGGAACTTTATACGGTGCAAAAATTACCGGTGGAGGATCAGGTGGAACGGTTTGTGTCGTTGGCAGGAATTGCTTGCGAAGCAGCGAGCAAATTCTTCAGGTAATTTACTCCAAACATAAAAAGGGAAAACTATTTTAAAGAAATTAGTTCCTCAAGATATCAACATGTTATGGATGGATTAGCACCTTAATGCCATTTGTTCTCCAAATGTTAAGTTCATAGATCATATTGGAAAAATAATATATATTTAAAAAAAAAGTGAATGCCTTATTATGTATTTTCAGGGTATGGGGAAGTAGCATTAATAATCTGGGTTAAATTACAAAAACCACCCCTGAAGTTTAGTCTAATTAAAACAAGATCCAGCTCTCTCAAAATTACAGAAGCCCTTCTACGGTAGGTGCGATATGTAAAGTAGAAACAAATATCAAGGGGGCATTTGTAAATTTCAAAGATAGCTAGTTTTTTTTTCTTCTTTTTTTGTAATTAGACTGAACTATAGGGTATTTTTTTGTAATTACTCATACAATTTCAAATATAGTCATGAATTTTGAAACTTAATGGTGTTTTTTGAATTTTAAAATGCAGATTCAGAAGAAGTACAAAGGTGCAACAGGTTATCTACCAATTATTTTTGAGGGATCATCCCCTGGTGCGGGGAAATTTGGTCATCTCAGAATTCGTCGTCGTGCGGCCTGCAGCCAAAGCAAAACTGATTTATTTCCATAGAAAATGTATATTTTCATGGCTACACTGATGTGGCCAATGCACTTGAAAAACTTAATTAGCTTGATTATTATCAATATTTAAAAATAAATAAAATTGGAACAAATACGATTCTATATTTCTGCGATGGTAGGAAACTACACCCTTTTTACATTTTTCTAGTTGCTAAAATTAAACGTGTGAAGACAAATAATTGATGTAAATGATTGTAGGTGAGTTGGCTATTGACGCAGGATCAAATTCCACCCGTCCACCCTTATCGGACTTTGTAATTGTACTAAAAAATGTAAATGCACGACTGAAAAAGACAACTCCCCACTAATGGAGGTAGTTGAAGTCCTTTTGTAATAAAACAAACTTCTTCTTTTTTTTTTTTTTGAGGGGAAAAACTGCATTTCATTAGAATTCAAATGGTTACATCCGGATCAGATACAACTGGCAATATTTGGATTGGAAAATCATTTTCCCAAACTCTTTCAGCTCCAGACATGTTTTCAAAGTGTGCCATAAAATGTGGTTTCTTATTTAAAGCTCTAGGAATTAAACTAAAAGACGAGTGAGGAATAACTTGAACCACGTAGGTATCAGGGGTGCAATTTTTGTTAATTCCATCAATAAGGCCTTGTATGGTTATATTTTCATCGACCATTTCTAGTTTTTAGTGTTGGAAAATGAATCTTGAGAATTTATTGGTTTTCGTGTGAAAACTGGAATTATGTTTGGATGAGTGAATGAAAAGATTATGTTTGGATGAGTAGTTTTGAAGTATTATTTTATGTATATAATAATTTGAAAAGTTGATATTGATTGAATATTTTAATTGAATATATAATATTATATTTGTAAGATTGTAGACTAATATGTCTCATTATATATATATGGTAATATTTTAAGTAGATAAAGTTGATAATGGAGGGTCTCACATATATATTTGGATAAAAAACGAGAATAGTGATTGATGAGTGACGTAAGATAGTGTATAGGGTTGAGAATTGAAATTATAGGTTTGAGATGTTTTACGTGACAAATGGAAGGAAAGTGAAAATGATGATTTCTATTGGAAAATTTATAAACAAACATAATTCCATTTATATGAATAGTTGGAAATTGGAAATAAGGGCTTGGAATATAAACAAACAAGATCTTGCTGAGTTGCTGTCCGAGTACGCCCTAAACTCATGGATATCATATTCCAACGCTATTTGTAAGCCCACAGCAACGCCAAACCTTTTGCCATCGTACTATATTACCTGCCAATCTTACCTTCTTGCAACCCGCAATGACTGGGACATCATCCTGACGAAGGATTACAAACCCCAAACCCATCATGTTATCCCGGTCCAAAATTTCGCATTTTCAAAGCACATCAATTATTTCTCGTTTTCCAAATAGTCCAAGCAATAGCCCGAAAAAGTGCTGCAACCTCTATCGATGCACCTGACAATATGTTCCAGTAGAGGGTTCGAAACGACGATGCTGATAGGCACTTTTTGTCAAGCCTTAACGGGAGATATACCACACTCGATTAGTTATTGACATTCCAACATGAGATGATTTAGAGATTCTACTGCATCACCACATAGTGGGCATATTGGGTCAATCTGGAGCCCCCGTTTTGCCAAATTGCTTTTGGTTGGTACAAGCCCTCCATAATAAAACAAACTTTTGTATTAGCTGCACAAAGTGACTTTTCAACTTCTGATAATATATATAGTTGCGGTAAGGATGCAAGGTCCCATAAAAAACCATTATTCATAGGAATAAACTGAAACATAATATATTACAAATGGGAAGGATTATTATCTTTCCCTTCATAAAATGATTCATTCATATGTTGCAACTCTTGTTTTTGAATCATGTAACTTCATCTCTTCCATAAACTCCTTTGTCATAGTCACAAAGTAATCCATATGCAATACTTTCCACTCCTAGTAAGATCATATCAAATGGAAAAAAATTAGGAAGTGAAATTAGAATATA
This sequence comes from Rehmannia glutinosa, assembly GCA_016081115.2. Taxonomy (NCBI): domain Eukaryota; kingdom Viridiplantae; phylum Streptophyta; class Magnoliopsida; order Lamiales; family Orobanchaceae; genus Rehmannia; species Rehmannia glutinosa. The sequence goes on along the minus strand of JABTTQ020000879.1, from coordinate 46,477 downwards.
GCAATTTTGCAGGAAACTTAATTTGGAAAAAATGAGAAAGAAAGCTATTTGGGTTCTGAATCATAAAACTATTCCGGCACGCCTCATTTGGAAAAATAAATTAAAATTAAAATAAATTAAACATTCGAGTGTCAACAAGAAACTTAACGTAAGAAAATCAATTCTTCTTTAACCTTTCTGTAGAAATGATTTGAAAAAATGTGTGTATAATATTACACAATATTGCTCGGATCTTAAAAAAAAAAAAAAAAAAAACACGTAATGTTGCACATAGCAGAAAAGGAGACAATTATAAAGTCACCTGCAATTTCAAATTACAGATTATTAGAAGGGATAATTACAAAAACTATCCCGAGGTTTAGCCTAATTACAAAATACTTCAGTTACCTTTCAAAATTACAAATATGCATTGAGGTTTGTATTTACCTAACAAATAACACCCTTTCGAGGCCTCTTGAGGTGCAATTTTGTAAGCTGAAAAGAAATGTTAGGGGGCATTTGTAATCTCAAAATATAACTGGCATTTTTCGTAATAGGCTAAACCTCGGGTAGTTTTCATAATTAACACTTACTAGAATAAAGTTGAATGCTCACCTCAAAAATCCATTCACCATATAAGTTCGGATCAGTCTTGTTTCCCAAACATATGTGTGGGTTTGCAATTTCTCCCCACTATCCTGCAAAATTCAAGAAAACAGCAACTTTTATTTATAGCCTCTCAGCAAACACTAAGAGATGTCTGCTAAAGTATACCTTCTCACTGCATTACTGCCAAACAAGTTGAAACCGTCCTGATAGATAAACTACCCAAAGGGTAATATTTATTTGCTTTTAGTTTAAAACTTTTCTAGACGTAGGTCTCCACAAATTTAGTTTTTTTTTTTTTTTTTTTGCAAGTGAACTGCTAAACCTAAGGTTCCTCAAATGCATGCAAGAATATGTAAAGATGCAAACCAACCTTCAGAAAAACATCGACAGTCCTCCTTTCATACTCATCGCCCTCGAATAAATCCAGAATACGAAGTTCAGGAGGAGTGATGCCGACTAGTACCTGCAAAAAATGATTATTAGAAGGGGGAATGCATAATGGATCAATACGAATAAACCACATTCGACTCAGATGTGTCTTGCAATCATAACACAGAGCACTGCCCCTCAGTAGAGACTACTCCAAACATGCCAGACAACGACTGAAAAATTATAGAAAGGATAACATGCTATAATGGTGAAGGTGAACAAACCTTCCCTAGGACTTTCTTGTTTTCAAGAGGTACAATTGCAGGGTAGACGCAGTTCTTGATGCTAAACCTATGGCTATAAAAAAAAAAAAAAAAAAACCAAACAAAGAAAAATCGTCAATGTCTAGCGAATTAGCACAATAAGAGGAGGGGAACAGAAGAAACAACTCTACAATAATATCAGTTGATACAGCTATTCATTCTACCAAGGCAATTTGCAAAAACAAAAATAAGATTTAATCAATTCAGTAGCACAAGGAAAATGCGAAACGCCAAATGCCAAATTAACATATAATCCAATTTTATTTTAGGAAACTGGTTTGAGTTCATATCTAACACTAAAAGGGGGAAAAGAAAAAACTATTTCGAACTGAGATGGAGATAGGTTTGCTTCCAATTTTCAGTAATGGGAACTTCAAAGGAATGGAAAGAATTCGTAATAACAGGAACTTCTTTCTTGTGGATGGCAGTTCAATCTAAAATTAATATCACAGAGAAATCACATCTTTGATGGCAGAAACAACTGCATCAATCAATCGCTGAAATCTGCTTTGGCATTTCTAAATTCAGTTTCTCTATATTATCATCACATGCATCAAAATGCCTAATTAGGTCCGTAAAAGACCAATGAAACAGTCGTACTTGAAGCATAAAAAGCTGTACCCACCCAATTCATCAAAACAAAAAAGAAAGAGAACACCGATCCAGTAACCTAAAAATACATATACATCCTGTGCTTGTGTGCATCGAGAGAGAGAGAGAGAGAGACGGACTAGTCGGGCAGGATAGCAAGGGAGGAAGGAGGGATGCGGCTCAAGAGGACACGAACGACGTCGTCAGCAAGGAGACTGCCGTAGACGAACACGTTAGAAATGGCGGCAGTCGAGGCAGACCCCATTGTTGATTGTTGAATATATGATGAAGATATTCTGATTTTCTGTTACTCCCAGAAAATGGAGTTCTTTTTGCCACCCACTTGCAAATAAGCAAGCATATTCTTGACAAATGAGATTTAGGCCAGTTTAAAAAAAGGCAATTATCTTTCAAAATTATTAAAACAAATTGCACATATTGATGGTATAATTTCTAAAACAAATATAATACTTGTAACACTGAGTGTATGTTTCTATTTTACAAATTTTACTTATTGAAAGGATGTTTTGTAAATAAATATAAACATCAGTGGTGTATTTGTAACTTCATAATTAGGTATTTGTAATTTAGTAGATAACTGTTTTTTTTAAATTGCTAAATCTTTTTATAATCATTCCTCAAAAAATATTCTTGACAGATTATGGAGTAGCTAGAGGCATAGTTGTCTATAAATGATTGTTTTCTCGAGGGTTATTGGATTAGTCTTTAATCCCTTCTTATCCTTTTCGTGGTTTGTGATATAAGAATGTGATTGGCATGAAACCATGATTCAATCCAGCATTTATACGATAAGGTATTGAGGCCTCCCCTAAGTTAAAGTTCTATGGTTTTACCTAGTGCTAAAATCATGGTTGTGCCACTATCTCTCGCTAGAGTGATGGTGCAGATTTTTACCACATATTAGGCGAGGGTAAGAGTTCAAATTTTATCCTTTTCTTATTATCTCTTTGTAATGATTTGAATTTGCACTTAAAAAAAAACCAACTTTTTGTCCAAATGGGTGAGTACATTATTATTGTCCATAATTAAAAAAAAAATTTGTAAAGGTTTGAATACCAATCCCGAATCGAACCGTATATATCTCTGCTCATATTATAGTTCCTCAATGTTAAAAACCGTGAATTGGCGGTTAATTAAAATCAAAGATTTTTGATTTTTTTGGCATAAAATATACTAAAAAATATTAAATATTTATTATGATGTTTTATATTCGTAATTGCATGACACACTTTTAAACCAAATGTTGTAAGCGAAGTATGTGGACTTTGATCCTTCAATACGCTAAGATGATACGTAGCGCCTAATATTATTAATATTAAATCCAAAACTTAATATTGTTATGAACATTAAGTCGAAGTCCTTCGGTTCTGGCTAAACCGAAATAGATCGTGAAGGAATCGATTCCAATTTGGAACTAGTTTCGATTCCGAACCGTAGCCACTGTAATTCAAGAAATATTTTCAATCATAAATCTCACACACCAATATTTTCAATCATAAATCTCAAACACCAAATTACTTAATCCATGAATATCCGCAATTATCCCATCATAAATACTTATCCAATCTCATCTAAAAAACCGAACGAGCCCAAACTATACGAGAATTGGTCGGCCATTAATTCTCACTGGCTTTTCTGTTCACAATAATTGAAACAAATTTACCAAACACAACGGGAAATGATTGGAAATAGCCTAATTTTAAACTACATATACACAAATGGCCTTACTTATTCAAAAGTTTCAAAAATGGCCTTCTTATTTGATAAAACCCCAAAATACCCCTTATATTGAATTAAAGGTAAACTAATGGTTTTTAAAGGTTTTAGGGGCAAAAAATGGTATCGAGCCTAGGTTTATCAAGAACTTTTAGTTAAATTTATTATATTTATGTAATTAACAATTGGTGAGGAGAAATTACTCCGAGATTATGGATCCTGGACGATGTCCGAGATGTACCACTTACAGACATATCGTCAAATTTTGACGATGTATGCACAAGAACACCTTGACCAGGTTTCATATCGGGAATACCAACATGAAGAAAAGGAACAGCAGGAGCCGACGGGAAACCTTAAGCAATGCAAAATGCGAGCGAATATTATAGGCATTCTGATGCTTAACTGCACTTATATATGTTCACTTGATGAACCTTCAAGAAACGGTTCATGAAAATTCCCATCGAACAATGATTCCCGATGGTGGACCGGAGTGGAACGAGATACTTCAGATAAATCTAAGATCTCCGAAGATCTTAGAGAAATCCGTAAGACGGTGCGCACTTATGGCAACCGCCATATTCATCTACCAAAGACAAGTTCATCGATCCAACCGGATGGAGACGATGGTAAAATATCGAAGAAACTCTTGAACTCCTTCATGATATTCAAACGAGTCAAGAACCTGGAGGATGACCAAGTTCATCCTAGGAAGGAAACGATTGATTTTGGGGAAGACTTATTTACACCAAAAGGGGAAACCAACCAAGTCATACGAAAAATGACGGATGAGAGAAGCTCATTGTTTAATCAAAGGAAAATCCATCAAAAATTAAAAAGATGGATATTGAAAAAATGAATCTTAAAGATCTACATGACCGCGGAGAATCCTTCGCGGGATTAGGTATTGTAGATTTAAAGATGAACGCAGTGAGAATCGCCTTTGGTTACCTATGACCCACAAGGTAGACCAATTCCACCACCGCCACTAGTTAATCCTAACGTCCGAAGAAAGTACGGGTTCGCATCATGGAACTCGGGACGAGAGGATGCCCCGCCGGAGATTTCACGACGAGGTGATCCACTTTCGTGAACAGGAGGTCGAAACCCTCTTGCGGGAACCGCATAACCTACCGGAAGGCTAAATGTTTATCGACGCCTTATGGAAGATCGCACTTTCGACCCAATACATCCGTATGGGTTGATGTTAAATCTGACATCCTGCATTTTAAAAATGAGAAGTTCTCATTGATGAATGGGCTTGACTATGAGAATTTCAAAGCAGAACCCTCGATCTTACAAAGGATTCATTCATTTTACTCCTTGAAATGAGTCTTGAAGGATCGGTGAAGATTGCAGGGATATGACCGATGCCGCATTTAAAAGTTCGGTCACATCGGGGAATCACTTAAAGGAATTGTCGATGGTATGGCAAAACTATTCAAAATCCAATTCATCGGACGGGTTATTTCGAGGATTAGAGGATGAAAAAGAAAGAAATATAAACAAGCCCTCTATAGCCTTGAAGTTTTGGATATTTGTCATATTGATTTAATATATAAAGTTGTTCACCGAATACGGTGGAAATCCAAGATTGAGGAGAAAGAAAGCGCAAGATGCCTATTCTTTGCCAAGATTCCGAGTCCCCTGGAGAGAAATGTTTATCGGGGAATACAAGGGTGGAGTCAAGAGAAATCGTGGCCGAAAAAATGTCTTTCCTAAAGGCCAAGTTATCCGAATGGTGCTATCAAGCGCCTCTGCCACGTAAATTACAAGAGATTAAGAGGAATTAACAAAGCGTTCCTCTATGTTGTGTGGATAATGATATCCCAACAGTTGTGGGAGGTCAACCAAGCGCACAAGAAGAAGATGGAGAGAAGCCATCCATACCGCCGAGAAGCAAAGAATAAAAAAGTAGGTCTTCATGGAGACCTAGAAGGTTTTAATCGTCAAAACAAAAGCCCGGCTACAAACGGGACAAAGACCAAAGACCAAGCGAGGAGTAGAGCCTCATTATCGGGTTCTAATCAAACAAGTACCAAAGAAATCCGAAGAAGAACTTTCGACGTGCTCACACTGTAGAGCTAATGAAAGTTTCAAAGATCAGTAATTCCGGACATGCGAAACAAGAGGGCATATCTCAACGGATTGCCCGCATACAATAAAAACGAAATCGGAATCGGCATTCGAGGCTACACCGTAAATCGAAGAAGGCTATTATCGTGGATTTAATATAGGTGTATCAATTCGAGGATATTCCCTCGGATGAAAGCATCTATGAAGAAGAGATCTATTCGATGATGGAAGTGACTCACTCGAGAATCGAGTGAAGAAGAAATTCTTCAACAGACAATGTAGAGATATGTCGATTTCTCTCTCACACGACGCTTTCTCATAAGACTCTTATGAGAATCATGAAGGAAGATCCAAAGCTTCAAGTCTATGATGGATTTACAATCGAGCTATGGAAAAAGCATTGGATAAAATTGGGTTTCAGAATAAAAAACACCAAATTATCCACAGGTAACAACCGAGAATCGCTATTCCAATGGAGTTTACCGAACCTGGATCGAGATGCGATTGGTCCCTATTAGAGAAATCCAGGAGATCAAAAGCAGAGATCGCGGAAGCATTTTACTGAGAAAAATGCCTATTAATTTTCGCAGCAAGCGTGGTGATGAAGCCAAACTTCGCAATCCAAAAATGGCGGATCGAAGGAAATTTGGTGAAGCTTTATTATCCTATAGACAATTTGGTTCCATCCGTAAGACCGGAAGATATGGGATAATAACTTGTATTCATTCAGAGTACAAGGAGAAGAACGAGTCACCCGAAGCCATTGCGAAATTATGGATGAGTCTAATGGAGAATCCACAGAGTGATGTAACCATAGAGGAACAAATATCACTCGAGGATATCAAGAAAAGAAGATCCAAAGGAATTATAATGAAGATCCTTTGGCATGGTGGGACAAGAATGAGCTCAAAGCATCCTTAAAGGTTAAACCTGGAAAGGAGTACGAGTTCGTAAGATTCAAACCAATCCTTATGAACCAGGGAGGATCGTGAGGATATGCGTAAGATACTTAAGGAACATCCGACCTTAAGTTAATTTCACCAGAGTTTCTCCATACAAAGAAATTGTCCAGGGTTCTTAGTCGAAAACCATGGAGAAATCAAAAGAGGAAAGCGAGACTTGTTATTAATTACAAGGAATTAATAACATTTTGGAGTTCGACGGATACTATATCCCAAGCAGAGAACATCCGGTTAACTATATCAAAGGTGCCAAGATATTCTCAAAGTTCGATTGCAAGTCCGGATTTTACAGTTAAGATGGATGAAGAAAGCAAGAAGTTCACAACTTTCTCTACACCACAAGGACACTATATTTGGAACGTGATGCCTATGGGATTGGCTAACGCACCCCAGATATATCAAAGGAAGATGGATAATCTCTTCAAAGATTATTTTAGTTTCATGTTCGTGTATATCGATGACATTCTGGATCGCATCAAAGAACATGAAGGAGCATCTTAACATTTGGAAATATTTTCAGATGTTTGTCACAAGGAAGGATTAGTGCTTTCGGAGAAGAAGGCAGTGATTGCAACAAGACAGATTGAATTCCTAGGAATTGAGATCGACGAATCTGGAATCATCCTACAAAGTCATATTGTAGAAAAGATACAGGGATTTCCAGATACATTGAAAGACAAGAAGCAGCTTCAGAGTTTTCTTGGAGTTGTCAATTTTGGCTGAATGTTCATAAACAATCTAGCACATTACGGGAAGGTGTTTAGTCCATTGCTTAAAAAAAGATGCAGATTCAAATGGGAGAATGAACACCAAGAAGGAATCAAGCAACTTAAGGAAGTTTGCAAAAATCTTCCGAAACTTGCAATTCCACAGGATGAAGATGAACTGGTTCTTTATACGATGATGCTGATTATTGGTGGGCAAAGCGGTACTTACAAAAGCTACACCAAATGAAGAAGTGCCATGCAGATATCTGCAGCCGGTTTATTCACACCCGTGAATCGACACGGTGGCATATCAACGAGAAAGAATTATTTGCGATCGAAAAGGCTTTTAAAAAATGGCCTTTATTTTTATCAAGCTAAAAAGTTTATCTTAAAATTGATAATTCAGTGTCAAAGCTTTTCAAAAACAAAATTGAATCAAAACCAAAAAAAGCTAGATACTTAGATGGCAAGTCAATGTCAATATTATGATTATGATATTGTCATTATAAAATCTCATGAGAATATTCTTGCATTTTCTAACAAGAGATGGAGGAATTGAAGTTTCGATTCCATCCTCACCGCATCAAGACATCTTGGAGACCACCGAAATGCTACTCCGAGAATTTGATACCCTGGTCATCAATGCCGATTTGGCCGGGAAATTACAAAGGAATGATTGGGACAAAGTAACCGATCGTATACGAGCATGTGTCCTGGTCTCACTCTCGATTGAGAACGGCATTTCAAGGGCCACTCCTCCGGCCGCTAATAAGCAAACGGAGCGTTTAGAGCGCAGGCTCCTCAACTGCGCAGCAGAGATTCAAGTATCTCTAGCACAAGTCCTAAGTCGGCGTAAATGTTGGCCCAAGGAAAAACCGATACTCCTGAGTCAAATCCCGAGTTATCACATCAACCCAAAGACGTCCGGGGTAAAGGGCGAAGAGATCAATCTTAGGCCTATGATGGGCACTTCTAAGGTTGATATTAACGAGATTAAAGTTTCTTCTTCTTGGCGAATACCAGGCAAATTGGGAGAAACTAATTACCAAGCATGGAATATCTCCGGAAAAACAAAGATTGATGTTTCGAAAATATCCAAGGGTTTGATGCTACCAAATTCCACCCTCAAGAAGTAAAGAGGTGGTACGAGTTTGGGGCTTTGGCCTCGCTATACTACTTCACCAGGATTCCCGAGATCACAAAATTACCGAAGTGGATCCAGGAAGTTCGTTTACGAGTCTTTGGTCCAATAATGACAACCTAAGAAGAGGGATACATTGAGTCAGTATTTCATAAGTGCAAAGAACAGAGCCTGTCGGAAAAAGTGGACATGAAGCCTTCCATTACATTAAAGCCAAGACCGGATGAAAGAGCCTTCGAAATATCAAGGAGGCAAGTTCGGAAAAGTACAATTGGCCATGACCTTCATCAAGACCAAATCACTACAAGAAGGGCATGGGGATTGTGGGTCCTCTCACGAGAGATGGACAAAGTCAAGTTTCCATTCAAATTCTACCGATCGGTGAACGGGTCATTCCTGTTGAATACCATGACAGAAAAACTACAAGGTTCGCAGAAGATCTGCTCGAGAAGAAGAGAAATCTTCTATGGGAAAATAAGCCAGGGAGTAAAAAGAAACTCACGGAAATATTGTAACATGGCTCATATCGGCCATTGGGAACTTGGGTCCGTCCCGAATGTCAAAACCGAGAAGAATCGGAATTTGGCAAAGGATTCCCACCAAAAGTCGACGGAGAAGACCTTTACGACGGAGAAGAAAAGTCACAAAAGTATCCAAAGTTTCGGGGACCACCAAAAAAGTAGATTCCCCAACAAAGCTAGTGGAGACATGTGACTCCAGACAGGTAACAACCCACTTACAAAAAAGACGAAAAGTGGGCCCATGAAAGATGTCGTCCAAAGTAATACAAGACAAAGGACGAGTCAGCAGGATTTGGAAGTTTGCATAAAGAACTTTGATACCGACAAAATGGGGCTCCCATGTGAAGAAAGGGAAAGGCCAACTAATTGCTGCAAGTGGAAGCAAGCAATAATTCAAAAGGATGATGTAAGCAGTGACGCCTTACATTTGAACAAGAGTTGAAGTCCGAAATTGAAATCCGGACTTACATCTATTTAAACCAGAGTTTGAAGGAGGCTGAGGACATCGAAAATTCTCCTAAGTCTTCTACAATAAAAATTCCTCTGTAATATTGAGTGTTTAGAATTTCAGAGTGTTTTCAGTTTTATAATTTAGTTTTTTAATTTTATGTACAAGAGTGTAATAGCCTTTATGAGAGGCTAAACAGGTTTTCTCCTCCCAAAAGGAGATTACTGATGTAATAAATTTTTCTTTAAGTTCTTAATAAAATAAAGGCTGTTTGTTCAACATGTGTTCATAATGTACTATTGATTCATCCCTTTGAAGAATTACTTTACGCCTTGGGAGTAGGAAACGAACCAAGGCTGGCGAGCGGTTTCAAGGAGTCGGATAACTTGCGGATCATCTTCCCGAGGGTGAGGTTGAACAGTGAGGAGCCGTTTGTCAAACGATCCGGGGCGATAATTTTCCGATTGGTGGCGTTGCGAACCACTTAACCCTGTCTTTGCTTCGGTCAAAAGAGGTATGAATTTTAAGGGATTTATTAATTTTACTAAGCATGTTGGGCCTAATATGGTCGTAATGGACTATTTCCATTTTCACCGTAAACCTTGGTTTGGAATCGATAACATAGAATCGAACATCTTTTAAAATTCTATGACTCGTTAAGTTTATCTACTGAAACCTCGACATGATCTTTTAAAACCTGTTGAAAATATCCGGTGTTTTATTTCGTAAATCGGATTACAAGGAATCAGAACAAACTATCTATTACAGAAATGAAAATTTGCGAAAAAGGCCGAAAGTAGTTAACACTCTATCCGCAAGATAAACACGCCCCGTATAAGTCTGACGAATGCAGGCGTGTTATCCCCAAAGATACAACAGCCTTCTCGTCCTTGTAATAGCAAAGATCGCAAATTACAAGGCACCTTTCGAATCGAAATGTGCAAAATCGAGTACACTATGCAAGTACAAGAAAGAAATGAGTATGAAAGTGTGTAATCAACAACAACAATGCTCCTATTTATAGGACTTCCAACCAGTGTCTTGGGGTCTCTTTACTCGCAGGGCAAGAACTCCCAGATAATGGGTCAGAACCTCCAGGTAGTGGGCACTCCTTCAATGACCACTATGTCAGAATCTTCCAAGTAGTGGGCTGAGTGGTCTTTGTTCCATTATAAAAGCCGCAGCTTTGACTTTTTAAGTTGCAACTTTATTGGTTTTTATTCTCCAAAAATAAAAACAAATATTTTCTCAGGTAAAACTAGGCCCAAATCCGATGGGACACGGACACGGACACGACACGGGCTCGCCCTCGCCCACTGCCCGCGCCGGGAAGGCGCATGCACACAGCAAGGCCTCTGGCCTCGCCCACCACACCTCACATGTGTATAGTTATTTCATCTTGCACACTCTTATACACCCACTTACTTATATATTGAATAAAATTAATATTTTATTCCCATGTGGATGGTGTCTTTTCACCTTCCCATCATCCATTATCCCATTTCAAAGTGACTATCTTGTGGATTTTATTTCTCACTCACCACTAAATGGTTTTGAGAAGTTAAATATACCACACTCATCTACTCGAAACGTAGAATTTTATTTTAATATTTAATTCCTCCAAAATTAAATAATTAGTCACTAAAAAATTGGTCAAAGTTAGGTATCAACCATTACTTCTCAAACCAATTTCCAACAATCCCCACATGAGTGGAAATCAAATGCACATGAAAATGCGGACTCTTGTACTCGCTTTAATTGAAACCATATTGTATCGACGGAGTAGTTGCGACTTTGAACCTTCCTTTGTAAATATCATCGGATATACCGGCCTAGTGGGCGGACGCAATTGAACTATTCCTCCTTCGTGTACACCTAGTCAATGACATTTACACAATATGACTTCGTCACATTCCGTTCTTCGCCTGTGTCCTTTTTGGCCATGGACAACATCTTTGGATTCATAAGTGTTACATTGAAGCGGCCCTCACTTCTCACTTATATAGGTGATCTCTCTGACCGAAGTCAATTTATCATTAAAAGTCCTTATGACTTAACCTTACCACAACCAACAAGTTTATCGCACTTGTTTTGCCTTCTAGGGATGGGTTAACTGATTTACAAGTGCTTAATCAACTTTTAAAGCTTAGTTTTCCCATTGAACCAAGTTCTTGGGATCTCCAATCCAAGTTCAAGTTACCACTTTAATCATTCTTTAAATTGTGGATTTTAATCCCATTCCTCTAGCAATTTACTCAATTGATCTCTCGTTAAGCCCTTTCGTGAGCGGATCCGCTATGTTATCCTTTGACTTTACATAGTCAATTGATATAACACCATTAGAGATCAATTGTCTTACGGTATTATGTCTACGACGATGTGTCTGACTTACTGCTATACATATTACTTTGTGCTCTCCCCTATAGTAGCTTGACTATCACAAAGAATCATCACAGAGGCAATCGGCTTTTTCCAACATGGAATATCTTCTAAGAAATTACGAAGCCACTCGACCTTCTTCCCCCAACTTTATCAAAAGCTATAAACTCGTATTCCATGGTGGATCTAGCTATACAAGTCTCCGCTTAGTGGATTTCCATGATACCGCTCCTCCTCCAATAGTAAATATATATCCACTAGTGGAGTAGGAGTCCTTTGAATCAAATCCAAATAGCATCACTATACCCTTCAAGTACTGGAGGGTATTTTGAGTAGTGTATTCCATAACTCAGGTGTATTTTAGATATCTTAGTACCCTAGTTAGTCTTTCCAATGCTCTTGCTTGGATTGCTTGTATACCTACTCAACTTGTTTACGAGATAGGCAAGATCGGGCGTGTACGCTTTGTAATGTACATCAAACTTCCTATCACCTTCGAGTATTCCAACCGAAACTCGGTTCACTTTTATTTACTACCGTTATGCTCAAATCAATGGGCGTTTTGCATGGTGGACCATCAAAAGCATTGAACTTCTTGAGCACTTTCTCCACATAGTGGGATTGTGTCAAGCTAATTCCTTCGTGATGTTTTGCCAATTTTGATTCCGAGAATCATATCAAGAATTCCATGTCTTTCATGTCAAAATTTCTTTTTAACATTTTCTTAGTGTCCATGATTATATCATGACTACTACCCATTATTAACATATCGCTTACGATAGACAAACTATGACAAATGCATTTGACATGCCTTTAACATAAACACATTTGTCACATTCGTTGATTTTAAAGCCATTTGACAACATCGTTGTGTCAAATTTAAGATGCCACCGTTTTGGAGCTTGTTTAAGTCCATACAAATGATCTTATCAATTTGCACACCTTTTTCTCTTGACCAGTGCTACAAATCCTTCAGTCGTTTTCCATATATATTTCTTCTTCCAATTCACCATTTAAAAACGCAGCTTTTACATCCATTTGGTGAATCTCGAGATTGTGCAAAGCAAAGAATCGCAATAAGCACTCGAATGGATGCAATTCTTGTTACAGAATATGTATCAAAGAAATCACTTCCTTCTTTTTGTTTGAAGCATTTAGCCACTAACCTGGCTTTATATTTATAAATAGTTCCATCAAATTTATATTTCTTTTTTAATATCCATTTACACCCTAAAGGTTTACTACCTGCAGGAGATCAACCAACTCCCAGGTATGATTTTGTAAAATGGATTTTATTTCACTATTGATGGCTTCTTTCCGAAGGAGCATCCGGACTGACAGAGCCTCTTTAACAAGATTTGCTCACCGCTAATAAGTAAGTGACAAAATCAGACCAAATGATGTAGCGCTTTTAGTCCTTTTACTTCGCCTTGGTTCTTCATTCTCTTGTGAAGAACTACTTACATTCTCATAAGTTCTTTTGTTAGAACTTATTCCAACCCTTTCTTTACAAGGATATACATTTTCAAGAAATATTGCATTTCTTGATTCAATTATGGTACCTTCGTAAATTTCGGATTTTCGACTTGTGTACCAAGAACCGATATGCACTTCATGTTGTATGCATATCCTATAAAAATACAATCAACCGTCTTAGGGCCAATTTTGACTTGTTTAGGTTCGTATTGCTACCTTAGCCAAACACCCCCACACTTTAAGGTATTTATAAGATGGCTTATGATTTTTCCACAATTCATAAGGTGTCTTGTTTTTCCTTTAAGTGGGATTTTATTTAAAATGTGGTTTCTCAAAAACAAACTTCCCCCCACATGTTCTCGGGTAGTCAGTCCAACTAATCAACATGGCATTCATCATTTCTTTTAAAGTTCGATTTTTACGTTCAAAGAATGCCATTAGATTGTGGTGAATATGGTGCGATAGTTTGATGAATTATTCCCACTTTGTTACATAATTCTTCAAAAGGTGCAACATATTCTCCACTTATCACTCCGAATTATTTTAATCCTGGCTCCCAAGTTGATTTTCAACCTCATTTTTATAATTTTTGAAAGCTTCCAACGCTTCATCTTTTTGCTTCTTAATAAATATAAGTAGCAAAATCTTGTGCAATCATCAATAAAAGTGATGAAGTATTTTTTTACCACCTCTAGTTTGCACAAATTTCGATCACATATATCAAGATGTATCAATTCTAGAGGTAATCGTGTATTTCTTTCCACGAGAATGAAAAGGTAACTTAGCCATTTTAGCTTCAATACGATTTCACATCTCTTTTGAGAATCAATTTTTGAAGTTGGAAGTAATTCCAAGTTCATTAATCTTTTTATAGCATTTAGATTAACATGCCCTAATCTAACATGCCACAAATCGAAATACTCAAGCATATAAACAGTAGGCTCAATTTTATTGCTGCTGAATTGAATCGGTTACCGCGAATCCATTACATTCATTTTGAGCAGTCAGTTATATAGATAACCTTTTCCTAGAACTGTCCAAACTTAGTTAAAATAAACTTTTCGACTCAAACATAAGTCTAAAACCATGGTTTACAAGAAGAGATCCACGACACTAGATTCTTCCTGGGATTTACGGGACATGAAGAACATCCTTCGTAGAGCGACTCTTTTCCGTGAGCTTGAACCACGTTGCAAAACCCGCAACATCGGAAGAGGAAGAATTACCCATATTAAGTTTTCTACCCGCATGGGTGTAGGTAGAGAACGTATCCTTGTCGAACAAACATGCCGAGTGGCCCCGTGTCAATATACCACTCCCGGATTATCCACAAGATTTGCCTCAAAAACCACTGCAGATAGATCCATATCACTCGGTTCTTGGATCATACCACTGCTCAACCACATTAGCATTAGTCATCTATATTTTGGTTTTTTAGGAAGCCGACATCCTTAGCCATGTGGTTGGGCTTTCCACAATTGACAATTTCTGTAAACGGCTTTTTGTTTACGTGCTTCTTTTCCTTGTAGTTGTTGTTGTTATTGTCACGTTTCCTTTTCTTCTTTACTAATCGCCATGTTCTAGCAAATTCGCCAGATCAATCAAAGACCCTTTTCAAACCTCAATCTAATTTGCGATTACCTTCCCAATTCGAACGCATAATTAGATCTTCAAGATTTATTTCTTTTCGCTTGTGCTTCAAATAATTTTTGAAGTCTTTCCATCCAGTGGCAACTTTTCAATCATGCACGCCACTTGAAAGCTTCATCCACCGATTCCTTCATCGCACGAATATCGTGCATAATTAATCTGCAATTCTTGAGCTTGATCCATGACAGGTTCTAGAATCCACCATTTTGAAATCTAGAAACCGCCAACCACGAACTTCTTGGAACCAGCGTCCTCGATTCGATTTCTTTTCCAAAGAATCCCGAGCTCTTTGGAAGATTTCACTTCACTATACACATTGTATAAGTGAGTCGATACCCATTTAGGGCGTAGTTGCGGCACAGGAAGTCACCCTGCCCCAAGCATCAAAGCGCAGCGACGCGTTTTTCATTGTTGGTTTCATTTTCTTCCACCACTGGTGGATCCTCCTTCAGAACTTAGCGAGGCTCAGCGAGTCGATAAAAACAAAGATCTTGGATTGCCATCTTTTGAAATCGCACTTAAAATTTTTCTGGCTTCTCAGCAGCAGCAGGAGCAGTAGGAACATTCACCCTTGAAGTAGACGCCATCGTTTACAGAAACAAAAAATTGTTTATCTTGCGTTGTTGAAAATATCTGGTGTTTTATTTCTGTAAACTGGATTACAAGGAACTGTAACAAACTATCTATTACAGAGAATGAAAATTTGCGGAAAAAGCTGAGGCGAGTTAACACTCTATCCGCAAGATAAACACGTCCCGTATAAGTCTTTTAACAGGATGTGTTATCCCCAAAGATACAACAGCTTCGTCCTTGTAATAGCAAGATCAAAACAAATTACAAGGCACCTTTCGAATCAAAATGTGCAAAACTCGAGTCACTATGCAAGTACAAGAAAGAAATGAGTATGGAAGTGTGTAATCAACAACAACAATGCTCCTATTTATAGGACTTCCAACTCTTGGGGTCTCTTTCTGCGGGCGGAACTCCAAGATAATGGGCTCAACTCCAGGTAGTGGGCACTCCTTCAATGACCACTATGTCAGAACTTCCAAGTAGTGAGCTGAGTGGTGCTGTTTCATTATAAAAGCTGCAGTTTCAGCTTTTAAGTTGCAACTTTATTGGTTTTTATTCTCCAAAAAATAAAAAACAAATATTTTTTGTGCAAAACTAGGCCCAGTCCAGTCGGGACACGGACACGGACACGGGCTCGGCCCTCGGCCGGGCGGGCGCGCGCGCGCGCGCGTGTGGCCTTGCCCACCACACCTCACATGTGTATAGTTATTTCATCTTGCACACTCTTATACACCCACTTACTTATATATTGAATAAAATTAATATTTTATTCCCATGTGGGATGTTGTCTTTTCACCTTCCCATCATCCATTATCCCATTTCAAAGTGACTATCTTGTGGATTTTATTTCTCACTCACCACTAAATGGTTTTGAGAAGTTAAATATACCACACTCATCTACTCGAAACGTAGAATTTTATTTTAATATTTAATTCCTCCAAAATTAAATAATTAGTCACTAAAAAATTGGTCAAAGTTAGGTATCAACCATTACTTCTCAAACCAATTTCCAACAAAACCTCCGTATGGAGACTGGATCTAAGTAGGTGTAACAATGCCACGAATGAAACAGGAAATAGAAACTGAAAAAGTGTTCGTAATCTGTGAAATCGGGTACGAATTAATCATATTTCCTTATTCTGTTATAAAGGGTATAATGGGAACTTCAAAATAAGATATTTGAATCCTTTTAATAAGGATGACCATAGTTATAATCAGAATCAAACTTGAAATAAGGCCGTTTCTGAACATACCCCAAACACAACCTTACCCCCTCTGTGGCTACCAAGCCGCCACGTCAACAACGGCTAAAGCACCCACGCGTCAACTTCTCAACTGTTAATAACGACCAACCCCTACAGACTACAGTTAAACTCAAATCCCCACAAATCAAAAACCATGATCCACAATTTCACCATCAATATTTCACGTCCCACAACAATAAACCCCTTAATAAAACTAGTCTCACTCCATCCCAGATTTCTCCTCTCTGTTTCCAACACAATGCATTCTTCAAATGCAGCTAGAGCTGCACAGACAGTCCACCCAGTTCCGGGATTCGGGTCGGATGAAATGGAGCGGGTAGCTGACCAGACTCTTAAAAGGTACACTTTTGATGGGTCGTCTGTGAGAAAATTAGGCAGGGGGGTTTCTATTGTTTGGTTCAGAAATGATTTGAGAATCTTGGATAACGAGGTTTTGTTCAAGGCATGGGTTTCATCCGAGGCTGTCTTGCCTGTTTCATCCAAGAATCTTTGGCACTACACATTACTTTGGTTTTCCCAAAACTGGAGGTACCCAATTTTCATTTCAAGAATCACCTTTTCTTTTTTAAGTGTTTGCAAACACTCCCATATTATGCAACTAATAATTTCATAAGTGATTTTCAGCTCTTAGCTGGAGAAAAATACATGTATTTGCAAATGCCAACTTTTGCTTCTCATTTTATTTCATTTCGTTAGAATTTAAAAGCAGCAAGGTCTATTTTAGATTTCGGATTTTGCTTCTGGTTTGACTTTTGCACGCAAATAAAATATTTTTTAAAACTTCTCTACCAAACATTCTCTCCTAACTATGGTTTCCCTGAATTGGAGGTATCAATTCTCCATTTATACAATTCAAGAATTAGTTCATTGTGATACTTCTTTAATCTTTTATTTTATTTTATTTTGTATCCTTTTTGGGACTGGACTATTTAGAGGGCAGTAATTTGGTTTGTGCTCGAAAGAATTCTGTCTGCAGAGTGTGATAGTGATATTGGTTCAATGTGAAGTTGAGAAGACATTTTGTATGCATTGTATCTTCAATTTTTTTTGCTATTAGTTGCATAATATAAACAGAAATGCATCTTATGTGGAATTTTAGTATGGATTGGACTTATCATTATTACATGGAAAAACTTTCCCTGAAGTCTACTTTAATTACATAAAAATGTCAATAATCTTTTAAAATTACAAAAATGCCCTAAGCGTCTTGAGGTTTGTATTTGTTTTACAATTAATCCTCAAAAGGGTGCAATTTCTAAAACAAATACAAATCTCAAGGGAGTATTTGTAATTCTGAAAGATAACTGCGGTTTTTTATTTATAATTAGGTAAACCTCAAAGGTAGTATTTGTAGTTATCCCATATTCCATGGAGTTAATTTGATGTGGCTGTTTATTTTGTTACTTATATGAAATACTTTATTCTTTGGCAGCTCTGAGAGCACAGTTTGTTATAGAGTGTTTGACAGACTTAAAAAGAAGTTTGATGAAGAGGGGACTCAACCTTTTAATTCAGCCTGGGAAACCTGAGCAAATTCTTCCTTCTCTTGCAAAAGCATTTGGAGTCCACACTGTTAAGAAACTTTATTACTTGAATTTGTTTCTACTGGCACGATTAGTCGAATGTATCTTTTATCATAGCTGAAAACAGAATTTCGTTCGCCTAAATAACAGATTTACGCACAGAAAGAAACCTGCAGCGAGGAGCTAAACGTTGAGAGACGCGTTTCCGAAAATTTGAAGAAAGTCATGCTAACATCACCGGCTAAACTTGAATTGATCTGGGGGTCGACTATGTACCATATTGATGACCTTCCATTCAGTTGTACGCCCTTACCAGATATTTATACTCAGTTTCGTAAGGTAATTTTTATTCTTATAAATTTGAGTGCACATGTTTTACCTATTGGAAGAGACTTTGTTTTTCGTATAGCAGCTGTCTGATGGTCAAATATGCAGTCAGTTGAGTCGAAGTCTGTCATAAGGAGTTGCGTTAAGGTCCGGCATCACTTGGTCCCATGCCGGATGTTAAAGATTGGGGATGCATTCCAGAGATTTCTTCACTTGGGCTTCAGCCTGCAAAGGCATGTCTCATTTATATCTTGATATAAGGTCAGTGAAGATGTTCACTTGTTTAACTTATGAGGCTAAAAGTTTTTTCGTGTTTATATTCGTTGATGTAGGTTAGCAAAGGAATGGCGTTTGCTGGGGGTGAAAGTGCAGCACTGAGTAGAGTACATGAATATTTCTGGAAGAAGGTGAGAACATTTTCCTGTGGTTTGATTTCAGTTTGAAAACAAATTAAGTCTGCCTATAGGCTATAGATGAATCCATTCTGGATAGAGTAAAATAAAGACATTTGCTATTATTTTCGACCCCATTTTTTTGGGGATAATTACAAGAAATCCCCTGAGGTCTGGGGTATTTACAAAAAAACTTAGACAAGTTTCAAAATTACAAAAAAAAAAAAAAACACCTTTGAGGTTTGATTCCGTCTTAAATGTAAGGGGGTAATTTTAATTTTTTTTTTATAAATGTAAGAATGTGTAAAAAATTTCTTTCTTATGAAAGGGGTAAAATGTAAGACAAAATCCAACCTAAGGGGGTTTCTGTAATTTTGAAACTTCTCTGTGTTTTTTTTTTTGTAAATACCCCAAACCTCAGAGGTTCTTTTGTATCCCTTTTTTTGAATACAAAAAAAGAAAGAATGATTTGGTTTGTGGATATAGTTGATGAGTTTTCTCAGTTTTTGTACTTATGTAGGATCTTTTGAGGACATATAAAGTGACCCGAAATGGAATGTTAGGACCTGACTACTCAACAAAATTCTCTCCTTGGCTTGCCTCTGGAAGCCTTTCGCCTCGTTTTGTTTATGAAGAGGTATAAAGCTACTTACTTTCATATTTTTCTCTGATGCCACATCAAGAAACAGGATTATATCAGTGAAGACGGTGATGTTTACAAGAAATTAACTTGTTTAGGTGAAGAGATATGAAAAGCAGAGAGAAGCAAATGATTCTACATACTGGTACTTTTTTCTCTATATATATTCATGTAAGGATGCATGTAAATGGATATGAAAGAAAGATACATTATACGGACTCTGTGTGATGATACCACCGTGCTTATGTGTTTGGGATCTACATATTTTGAAAAAGTTAATGAATTTTATTATCTTCGAAGTTATTAAACTTTGAAAACATTTATTCTTACCTCCAGGATGAAGTTACTTAATCTTCCTTGAGAAAAAAATTGATAGTGTTTTCAAAATCCAGGATTCTCTTTTCCATGTAGTAGTTGAAGTATTCATATATTGATTCTCTTTCAAGAAATGCAATGTCCCTAATTTTTACAGTCACATTCATCTTCTTCTGATAGAATTGGTAATTCTTGCAATCAAAATTTTGAGATTTAAAATAGTCTAATATCTTTCCAAATTCATTATGTTGTGAGGTCGGAGTTATTCGAGGATGTGACAGCCTAACCCTGAAAGCTACTAATTTGTTCCAGGGTGTTGTTTGAACTTATATGGAGGGACTACTTCAGATTTCTATCAATCAAGCAAGGAAACTCTCTTTTTCATACAGGTAAAAGAAATAAGGTTACCTATTCCAAGATCGAAAAATTCATCTCTTGTGTTAAGAATGCAAACGCAGATGCAATGCGGATTTGAGACGTAAGAATGCATTAGTACATCAGCACTAAGTCAATTTGGTTATCCTTTTGCTATAGTCAAATTTTACAACAATCTATTCATTATCTTATGCAGATATAATCACCTGACTTTTTGAGATACCTAGTTTCCTTAAATGCGGTATATTTGTCCTTCCAGGTGGTCCTCGAAAAGTACAGACTAATTGGAGCCAAAACCAAACACTTTTCGATGCCTGGAGAGATGGTCAGACTGGGTATGGTGTTGAGGCTTTTAATTTCTTTATATTTTCTCAAATATCCTTGATCTTGCATTTATTTTTCCAATTTTAAACAGAGGAAACAAATAACATAAATCCTTAATTATATCACTTTCAAGGTTTCTGTTGATTGATTTAGCACTGACCAACATTTTAGGTACCCTTTAGTTGATGCAAATATGAAAGAATTATTGGCCACTGGCTTCATGTCGAATCGTGGACGGCAGGTGAATTTAAAGTTATTGTCTGCCATCACAAATTATATTATATGAAGGCTAATTGAAATGAAACAAAAATATTATTCTTTTGACAGATTGTGTGTTCGTTTCTTGTTCGGGACATGGGCATTGACTGGAGAATGGGAGCTGAATGGTTTGAGACATGTCTTTTGGATTATGATCCTTGTTCTAATTATGGAAATTGGACCTATGGAGCAGGTTATCCCCACAGGCATTTTGAGCATATATAAAGTTGAATGCCTTTGCATTTTTGTTTGCCTTTTATGATTCATATGATAACAAGCTTTTGCCTTCTTCCCTAGGTGTTGGGAATGACCCGAGAGAGGATCGATATTTCAGCATTCCAAAGCAAGTATGTTAGCTTCAGCTTTCTAATTATTATTATTTTTTTCTCTGGGTTGAAATTCAGTTTTGGCAGATGAGTTAAAATAGTCTCATTTTACCTATTATTATGTTAATTTTCTAAGCTCTCATCATTGATACGTTCAGGCTCAAAACTATGATCCTGATGGCGAGTTCGTGGCGTACTGGTTGCCTCAGTTGAGAGCACTGCCTAAAGAGAAAAGACATTTTCCTGGAATGTTGTATGTGAAGCCAATTGTGGCCCTCAAATTTGGAAATACGAAATCGACGAATAATCGGACCATGGGCTCAGGATCAAGAAGAACTTCAACTGAAGAGAACAGCAAATGGAAGAGACATGATAGGAACAGAATGCAATAGCTTAGCTTTTTTTTTGGGTGTGTGTTGTGTGTGTTTATCAACATAATTATTTTTATTTTAAAATTTCTCTTGAATTTCTTGAAAGGTTTCAATTCTTCAGTACAACCCCTTTTGTAATATGTCACGACTCCAATACAAAGAGCGCCATATGTATGAAGGATTTGAGCCAAGATGAGCATCCAAAGTATCCATATGCTTGAAATACCTAGCTTTCAACATGACTTAATAGCAAATCTGGGAAACGAATAATTCTCCATATTTGTTTTGCAACAAGTGCTTTATCGAAAGCCTCTATTTTTCGGAATCCCATCTCTTCCAGTGCAATAGTTTTTTTCCATTATCCACGCCACACCAGAAATTTGCTAATTCCTTTTCAATTTCGGAACAAATGGAGCTTGGAATGCGAAAGCAGTACATCTCCACTTTAGGCAGCATTTAATGAATTTAATAGAACCACATAAAGGTCAAATATTTCACAAATCCTAAAGAGATTGATTCATATATATCTTTGATTTAGTTACACTAAACACAATTAACCTATTTTTCACAAATAGTGCAAATCCAAAACAACATTCTAGCTTTTGATATAAGGCGCATGACTTTAGAGCAAATATTGCTTCTATATGCAATCAAATCTCAGATTACATAATTCTTTGTAATATTTAGTCAATGAAATGAACACAAATTGGTAACGTAAAACCCATTTTCTGTGTATAAATTGCTGCAACTAACAAGCCCTGCAAGAAGTTCTACATCACAACATCACCTAATTCTAACATAATCAATCATACCGATCAAAAAAAACATAATCAATCATGACTTTCTACTACAAACATTCATACATCTTGGTTGCCACCATCTGTTTGATCATTTCTCTGAGTCAAGCAACCAAGATCAATGCTGCCATAATCGTTGATCTAATCCATCGTGATTCCCCCGTTTCGCCTTTCTACGACCCCTCTCAAACGCGTTTTGATCGTATAACGAACTCATTTCGTCGTTCTTTTTCGCGTTCTCTTAACTTAGCCAAATCGTTCTACTCAACTTCAAATTCACCACAAGCCCCTCTCACTCCCATTCCTGGAGAGTACCTAATGAAAATCCGAATAGGAACCCCACCGGTCGAAATTCTTGCAATTGTTGACACGGGCAGTGACTTGACATGGACGCAATGTCTCCCCTGTCCAGAATGCTACAAGCAAGAAGCCCCGCTTTTCGATCCCAAAAACAGCAAAACTTACACAAACGTTTCGTGTAATTCCCTGGAATGCCAATTGTCAGATTCTTTAGATTGTTCGGAAAATGCTACGAGCTGCAAGTATGATGTTCTTTACCAGAACTATTCCTTCAGCCGTGGAGACGTAGCCCTGAAACATTCACTTTCGATCCAAACGTGACTTTCCCTAACGTCGTGTTTGGATGTGGCCATGAAAGCGACGGAGATTTCAGCGAAAAAATTTCCGGCATCGCGGCCTCGGCGGCGGCCGTGTCTCGATAGTGAGGCAACTGGAGAAATCCATTGGTAATACCAAATTCTCTTACTGTTTAACACCTCCTGATTCCAATGTCCCTGGAAAAATTAGTTTTGGTAGGGGAAAATGTGATTTCGATTCCATTAGTAGAGGAGGCTTACGATACCTTCTACTATGCCGCAATTGAGGGCTTCAGTGTTGGGAAGAAGAAATTGGAATACAATTACTCCGTTTCAAAGTCCGATTCCAATAAGGCGTCGCTAGGGCAGATCATCATCGACTCCGGCACGACATTGACGGTGCTGCCTAGGTATTTGTACCAGGGATTGGAATCTGCGATGGAGAAAGCGATTATTAACGGTAAACGTGTTACGGATCCACGAGGATTCATTGATGGATTATGCTACGAGGTGGGCAGCAATGGAGGATTGAAGTTCCCGCCTGTAATCGCGCATTTCTTGGGGGGAGATCTGGTTTTGCCAGAAGAGACGACGTTTGTGGAGGTGAAGAAAGGGGTGGTTTGTTTGAGTTTGGTGGCAACAGATGGATCCACAGCTTCCATTTTGGGTAATTTACAGCAGAGGAATTATTTGATTGAATTTGATCTTGATAATCACAACCTCAACTTCTTGCCAACTGATTGCACCAAGCTCCACTGATAAATAAATGTTTAATGTTAACTTTTTTTGTAACTCATAATAATTGTCCTCTTATAGGATGAGATTTTTTTTTTTTTTAATAAAATGTAGTGTTAAGCGTATTTTTTTAATAATTATCTCATTGGAATTTTTGAACATAAAACCCCAAGCTTCCATCTTGATTGGATATGAAGTAAAAAGTTTCAAAATTTTAATAGCATATTTTGGTGGACGATTATATAGTACAATAAGAGGATATTTGGTTGAGCTTATTTTAAAAAATCTTATAAGCTCTTATATTTTATAAGATGTTTCTAGAGCTTATAAGATATATATTTTTTTTAACACAAGATATATATTATTTAAGAATAAGTGTTTGTATAAATAAGATGAGCTAGCTTATAAGATGTTAGTAATGACATTTTTACAATTAATATGGCCAAAAGTAAAGGGAGATTGATAAAATTAAGATATTATTTTGAAAATAAGATGGGATCTCCTTTTTTAAAAATAGAGATTAAAAGCTTTTTTATTTATTTATTTTTTGAAACCAAAGCTTCTATTATATTATTTTGGGAGCTTGATCTTTTTTAGAAAACTTTATCAAACATTTTTAGGGGCTTGTAAGTTCAGCCAAAACTCTCTAAATTTTAAATTCTTGAACTCCTATTTCAGGTACTTTTTGGGTTGTTATGGTGATATTTCAAATTTATGTTATAGGGCGTCATTGAAATCATTCTTTTTAACTAACATGGGCTGTTATAGCAATTCAAACTTATTGTAAGACATCCTTGATAATGAACTGATTCTGCATATTTATGATGTCCGTCTACGACGATGCAGTTACAAATTGTGCATCAAACTACTTTCTTTTTTTGTTTTTTTAGTAACTATGCTTTGGCCTGATACACGAAAAATAAAAAGTGGTACGTACACGAAAATCATATAAATTATAATTAAAAAAATTCCAATGTAAAAAAAAATTAACAATTGGGGGGGCCTCCCTCCCTCATTGGGATGTTTTACCCAAGCCAAAAAGAAAAATCTCTAATATCAAATTCTTGTTGGGTAAAAATCGGAGGTTTTTACGTTTTCAGAAAATGGCTAGTGTTTGGATATATATCTGGCTAGTCGAGGCCTGAATTAGATTGATTCATAAGATTTAAAAACACCTCGTATACAAAGTGCTTACGGTTCCCGCGCTCGTCTCTAAGATACAACGACTTTACTATTCCAATTTAGCAGCACTTGCAAAAATCGGAACTACAACAAACAACAAAAGAGTTTGAGACTTTCAGGCTGTAGAACGGGAAAGAATGTCAATATGCTCGAATGTAAATGCCCATTCATTATCTGATGATTTTTGTGTGTTATTTCATCTGCAGGGGTCAGATATATATAGGCAACAAGGTGCCCGTATGGAAAGATTATGTCTTTTGGCTCGAAAAGACATGTTTACACCGAACAAAGATCTGTTGACCTTTCGCATCGACGTGGATGCGAACGCAAATGACAAACTAGTTCTAGAACATCTCCATTCCAGATCGGTTCGCCTATTCTTGGCCAAGTGTAGATCGACTTAGATCTACGGTGTTTTAGTGAGGACTATCAAAAGCATTAAACTTTCTAAGTATGCTTTTCGACATAATGGGATTGTGACAAGACAATTCCATCCAAGTTCTAGAGATTTTAATCCCTAATATAACATCAAATAATCTCATATCTTTCATGTTCTTAGTATTCATGATTAAACCATGACTACTACCCATAATCAACATATCATCTACATAAAGGCATACTATGACGTAATCATTTGTAGTACCTTTAATGTAGACACACTTGTCACATTCGTTGATCTTGAAACCGTTTGACTTCATAGTCGAAATAAACTTTTCATAACATTGCTTAGGTGCTTGTTTTAGTCCATAAAGTGACTTAACAAGTTTACACACTTTTCGCTCTTGACCGGGTGCAATGTACCCCTCAGGTTGTTCCATATAAATCTCTTCTTCAAGTTCACCATTCAAGAAGCGATCTTAACGTCCATTTGATGTATCTCAAGATTATGTAAAGTCGCAATAGCAATGAGAACACGAATGGACGTAATCCTCGTAATAGAGAATATTTATCGAAAAAGTCATATCCCTCATTTTGTCTAAACCCTTTAGCTACCAAACGGGCTTTGTATTGCTCATAGATCCATCCGCTTTATACTTCCTTTTAAGGATCCACTTTCATCCCAAAGGTTTGCAACTCGGTGGGAGATCAACTAACTCCCAAGTGTGATTTTGCATGATGGAATCTATCTCATTATTGATATGCTTCTTTCCGGAGAGGAGCTTGGACTAGATAACGCTTCTTGAATAGTTATGGGTTCATTTTCTAACATATAAGTTAGAAAATCGGACCAAAAGACTTAGCTACTTTTGTCCTTTTTATGCGTTTTTGTTCCTCTTCATCATTACTTTGAGGTAACCTTGCGCTTTCATAAGTTCGCTTACTTTCGAACTTTCTTCTTTCCTTTCTTTATTTGGAAAGATATTCTCAAGAATACATCATTCCTTGATTTAATGATCATACCTTCATTTATATCGAATAATAGCGACTTGTGCACTAAAAAGCGATATACACTACTATTGTTAGCATATCCAATGAAAGCACAATCGATCGTCTTCGACCGATTCTAACTTGTTTCGCTTAGGTACTTCAACTTTAGCCAAACACCCCCACACTTTCGAGCTATTTATATAATGGTTTACGCCCCTTCCATAATCGATATGGAGTTTCGTTTTTACCTTTGTGTGGGATCTTATTAAGAATGTAGTTTGCGAAAAGTATGGCTTCCCCCCACAAGTTTTGGGGTAAGCGGTAACTTATCAATATCGCATTCATCATCTCATTAAGAGTATGTTTTTGCATTCGCAACTCCATTTGATTGAGGTGAGTAG
Organism: Rehmannia glutinosa; assembly: GCA_016081115.2. Taxonomy (NCBI): domain Eukaryota; kingdom Viridiplantae; phylum Streptophyta; class Magnoliopsida; order Lamiales; family Orobanchaceae; genus Rehmannia; species Rehmannia glutinosa. Next base: position 19,741 of record JABTTQ020000879.1, on the reverse strand, counting down.
GGGCGATCGTTTGATAAATTATACCCGCTTCCTTGAGCGCACTCTTCAAACGGAGCAACATACTATCTGCCTTCTATCACTTGAATCATCTTAATTTTCAAATTAAGCTGATTTTCAACTTCATTCTTATAAGTCTTAAAAGCTACTAAAGCTTCATCTTTACTTTTCAAAAGATATACATAGCAATATCTTGTGCAATCGTCTATAAATGTTACAAGTACTTTTTCCCACCTCGAGTTTGCACAAGTTATAAATCACACACATATGTATGCATTAACTCGAGTGGTTTGGTAGTTCTTGTTACCGAATGAAACGGTGCTTTGCTAATTTTGCTTCAACACAAATTTTGCATTTGTCTTGTGAATTGGTTTTAAACGTAGGTATTAATTCCGCATTCACTAACCTTTTAATTGTGTTGAAGTTTACGTGTCCTAATCTATCAAGCCATGAATTAGAACAATCCAACAAGTAAAATGTAAGTAATAATTTTATTCTTCGCCTCTTGCGGAAAATGAGTAGATTACTGAGACATCTTAAAGAGCCTCTTATCAAGGTAGCCCTTACAAAGAAATTGACCATTCTTGGTTATTACAAACTTGTCGGACTCAAACACTAGTCTAAACCCACTTTACTAAGCAAAGGATCGGAAAACCAAATTCTTGTGGACGTTCGACACATGCAAAGACATCTACAAGTGTAAGCTTCTTTTCCTAAGTCATCTCGAGCACAACATTGCCAAGCCCCACGATGTTGGAAGTCGAAGAATTTTCCATGAAAAGCTTCCTTCCATCAACAGTGGAATAAAAACCTTTTCTTTTGATTTATCGGAGTGTAGGAGGAGAACATCTCCTTGTCGGTAAAAATGTGACAAGTAGCTCCGATCTATCCACCAATCCTCAGTTATCCACCATATCGGCTTCAAACACAACGGCGGTGAGATCGAGCTCGGGGCATGTCGATTGAAACCAACTTGTCCTCCGTCACATCGCTTGTTGGTTGCCACCTTGATTGCCTTTTCGGTGTCGGCAATCCTTGGCCATGTGATTCGGTTTGCCCCGCTTATAGCAATTCCGCCAACTTTTTGCCTTTCCTTCTCTTTTCTGAGTGCTCGCGTTTCTTGCTAGTGCTCGATTCAACAAGATCGCCTTGGTCTCCATTCCGCACTTCATCGATTTCACTTTGGATTTTCGGTTGTCTTCCTCAATCCGGCTTCGAACGATTAGATCCTCAAGCCCCATCTCTTAACGCTTGTGCTTGAGGTAATTCTTTAAATCCTTCCATAATGGTGGCAATTTTTCGATTATTGCGCCACTTGAAAGGACTCGTTCAATCATCCCTTCAAACACTAAGTCGTGAAGTATGATATGAATTTATTGAACTTGATGATCATCGTCTTGGTGTCAACCATCTTGTACTTGAGAAATTTGCCGACAACAAATTTCTTTATGCTCGGCATCTTCCGTTTTGTATTTTTCTCCAAAGAGTCTTACAACTCTTTGATATTTTGAACGTGCTATAGATGTTATGAGGTGTCATCTAGCCCATTCAAAACGTAATTACGACCGAAAAATCGTTGTTATGCCAAGCATCCACAAATGATTCTTCATTGTTGTCGATTTCTTCATCGCCAACGGTAGGGGTCCTCCTTCGTAAAAACGGGACACTCCAAAGTCGTGAGGTAGAACAACATCTTCTATTGCCAGCGTTTGAAGTCAATGCCGGAGAACTTGGGCTACCGTGAAAGCGGAGCAAAGCGGCCATCGAGTGAACGAAATCAAGCCATCGTCTTGAATGTAAATGAATTTTTCGCCTTACGATTGTTAGGTAAAAGTCCGGAGGTTTTCCGTTTAAAAATGGCTAGTGTTTGGATATATATTCACTAGTCGAGACCAATTAGATTCAGTCTCAAGTAAGACGAAAAATGCCCCGTATACAAAGTGCTTACGATTCTCGCGCTCGTCTCTAAGATACAACGACTTTACTATTCGATTTAGCAAAGACTTGCAAAAATCGGAACTACACGAAACTACAAAAGAGTTTGAGACTTTCGTGCTTTAGAATGGAAAAGAATGTCAATGCTGCTCGAATGCAAAATGACCGTTTATTATCTGATGATTTTTGTGTGTTATTTCATTTGCAGAGGTCAGATATATATATAGGCAACAATGTGTCCGTATGAAAAGATCATGTCTTTTGACTCGAAAAGACATATTTACACCAAACAGCGATCTGCTCAAATTTCGCGTGATCGACGCACAACCAGCGCACGCCGCGGCGTAGTGCCCGCGTGGATGCGAACGAAAATGACAAAGTCTCGACTTGACGCACGACCCGACACACGGGTCGTGCATCTGCCCATGCTCGGATGCGAACAAATTTGACTTGACGCACGACCCGACGCACGGGCCGTACGTCCGCCCGTGCTCGGATGCGAACACTTTCCAGTTGAAAATTTTAATTAATTAATTTAAAAAATTAATTAATTATTTTAAAGGTTTTTGGTCCAAAAATAATAAGAGCTCAAGCCGAGGCTCGGGCCGGCGGCGCGCCGTGCACGTGTTTTTTGTGAACCAAACCCACAAGATGTGGTCCTCACCCCTTTAAAATTTGGGTGCCCCTAAGGCCCAAACCCATGTCAACTTCAATATATCAAGTGAGCAAACTTTGCCTTCCTTTTCCTATGTGGGATGGAGATTTCTCTTTCCCACATTTTCTATTTTCCATACCATTTTCTAGTATTAAGTGGCTAACTTCTAGCATTAATTTCTCATTCAATTAATTGGTTTTGAGAAATTCCAATTGCTATTCTCATCTACTCTCTTAGTAGAATTTTTACAAATAATTTAATTCCATTTTTCACTTATGGAAACCACTTAATTATTTGGTCAAAATCGGGTCAACACTTATTTTGCTACCAAATTCCAACAATTCTATATATGCTCATAATCTATATATATATAAAGAGAGACTATTCTCAAAATAGTAACAAAAATTTACCGCCCATTTTTTATTTCTAAAAACAAGAATAAAATTATGTAGAGAAATAAGAATTGATAAATATTTAGGATTTTATTATTTTTGATAGTCAACTTTCTTTAAAAAAATAGTTTTTAAAGCTATATAAAAAATAAAATTATAAAATTAGCATTCCAAATTTATTTGTGTACTGCACTAATTATTATATTTTTCTTTTTCTTATTTTTTCAAAATTTGAGAACTTTTTTTTATTTTAGATCTGTTTTTGACATATAATATATCAAATTAATTTGTTTTTATTATCTTGATTTGACACACATATTGCATATATACAACAAATAAAGTGAAAAACAAAAAATATATTATTTTATAATGAGCTTTAAAAATTATGCATTTGGATTATTAATTGTACATACATATATCTTGGCTATTTATAATATATGTATGGAAATTGAATTTTAATTTATTATTGATTTTATTGAAAATGCAACAAACTAAATATTGGGCATCGATAGTTGATGTTTTTCAAATTTTCACTTTCTTATAGATAAACATGTTGTATAAATAGATCCAATTCACGGTCACAAATTTTATTATCAAGTAAATGTGTTTTATTTAAACGAGGTTTTATATAGAGTTATAGTAGTTCATTTTTATATTATATGATTTATAATCAAATTAATATATATATATATGTGTTTAATTATTATTGAAATTCTAAAACAATTGCAATGACTAAGAATTATTTTTGTAAAAATACGGTTCGTGCATGTCAAGGCTTGTAAAAATACCAAATATGGAAATTAGAGACAATTAGAAAAGCAAATAATACAATACAAATCTCTACAAAGAAAGTTTCAAAAATTAAACATTGATTTGACAACATGAATAATGAAAATACATGACAACATTCCCAAAAAATAACAATATCCCTCCCAAAAAATTAAATCTAATAAAATCAATAAGAGATAGTCTCAGTCCCGGACCGCCTAATCTGATCTAGATCCGTTAGACTAGTCAATATATCCTACCCGTTTCGCGGACCCCGATCCGCGCAAAAAAAAAAAAAAAAAAAATACGAGAAAAAGCCCATTCAATTGGAGCCCTAATTTAGAGCTTCCTAGCCTTCTTCTTCTTCCTCCTCCAACCACAACCAATCTTGTGAGCCCACATTCCCCACCACTACCGTCACGCTCTACTAAAATACTCTCTAGGAAATTAATAATACTTTTTCGAAAACTACTAATACTTTTTCGATGGACAACTAATACATTTCAGAGTATATTAATAAGAAATACTAAAACTCTTGGGGAACTACTAATCATTTTCGAAGAAATACATTTCATTAACCTGTAATACTTTTTAGAAGGACGATTAATACTTTTCGGAAAATTTGTTAATACATTTCGGAAGAAAAATTTAATTATATTCAAACTATTAATACATAGAAGAACTCAATAATACTTTTTTAGAAGGATGACTAATACTTTTAAGAAGGACTATTAATACATTTCTCGGAGAAAAATTTAATTTATTTCAAGGAACTACTAATACTTTTTTTTTCGAGGAACTACTAATACTTTTTGATGGATTGCTAATACATTTCGGGAGTATATTCGGAGAAATACTAAAAAAACTCTTCAGAAACTATTAATACATTTCGTAAGAATCGCTAATACTTTTTAGAAGGACGACTAATACGTTTGAAGACTATTAATACATTTTATAATTAAAAGAGACAACTTTGTAGAAATGTATTACACGTTGCGTCTAATGTATTAGATGTATTAAAAACATGTATTAAACTTTACAACTTCGTAGTAATTCTCTGCTTTACAATTATAAGGGACAATTTTGTGGTAAAAGATGTTTTTGACTAATACTTTTCAACAGAACAACTAATACAATCGATTGATAGCAACAAGTAATACAAAATACAAAAACTACCAACATAAAAACAGGCTAACAACTTAAAACCACATAAAAAAATACCCACTAAATTGAAAGGCTGTGAACAAATACTAAAACGCCACTTGAAAATTACAAAAATGCCATTGGCGTGAAATTACCAAAATGACTCGGTCGCGGTCGATTCCGTCTAACGGGCCGGACCCATTAGATTCGTCCGGCCGGAGTTTTTGTCAATCAATAATGTTGCCAAACCTATGTTTTGTTGTCTTCTATTTCCTTAATTCTTACTTAGTTCTCCTATATACACATGTTAACTTTTCATTTATTGCAAAATCAACTTTAGCAAAAATGTGCCCCCAATTTATACATACGGAAACTTTGGAAAATAAATTAGCACCTGGATTTACTATACAACCTTGCAAAAATATGAAACCAATTTTCACACTTACTAAAAATTTAAGTGTGACTAAAACGAAATATGCAATGAAGTTGAGCCTATGCTTTTGTATGAAAAATCAATTTTCAAGATCGAATATAAATACATAATCTTGAATAAAATTTTCATGATTCTGAGGTACCCTCCCTCCCTCTCTCTCTTCATTAATTATTATTTCCTTTGATGCTATATTTAAATTATTACACTATAAGAGATACAATACATAGAACTATTAGGAAAATGCACATATCACATTACAAAATGGAGGCCTCACGGATATACACTCGCATCACACGGGCAAAAGGCTAGTATATGGCTAAAAGCTCTCAAAGCCAAATTTTATGTCAAATGAATTTTCTTTAAATTTTAAATAAAAATTTAAAAATTTATGATATAAATATTTAGTACTGCTGCTTTCTGATAAGTTTGTGAAGTTTTGAGACTTGAGAGGTAGAGAAACAATCGATGCCCCCTTGTAACCAAAACGTGCTATTCATATTATCCAACACACAAAAAAAAAATACCACTCCATAATCAAAAAGGAAAATAAAATGCATACCAACCCTAAATAAACAAGTAATTGGACAACTATAATTCGGATAGCATGCATCCGTTATTCTTGTGAGGTATCAATATAAATATATATATATATATATATATATATATATATGTCCCAGCACTATCTATTGTGCAAAACCAATGAAAAACTTAAGGAGGTTCATTTCAATTTATCAATGGCATACCTACATTTGACTCATTATCTGTTAGCCTCTCTGTAAATCTGTAAAAATCTGCTGGCAAAGGAATATTGAGCTCTGAGCAAACTAACTGCATAATCTTTGCAGTCACACCTCCCATGTTCATTTTGTTCAGGGTCACAGCAATGGCAAATCTGTGATTTATATCACACAATACCCGCCGACCCGCCCATGCCCGAATGCCCGAACCCAATCAACTCACCATTTTCCGAATAAGATCTCTTGAAACCGAGCCCAAAACCCCCCACCTGGGAGTGTCAAATTCTCGTATTCCCCAATTCCCATGAATGCATCGTGAATTTTACCGTAGTAAAAAGTTTAGCATTGCTTTGGCCATTACCAAATCCACCTTTAGCTACAGCGTTATCTTCACTAGGAACTCTAGTGTAGTTCTTGCCATCAACGAGGCTTTCGGTATTACGTGCAGCATTTTTGGATTTTTTCTGTTTCTTGGTGGATTTTGGAGATGAGAATTTGGGGATGTGGGGATGGCTACCTAATTGGGGTTGGGTAGAAGAAGAATGTGGAGGTGGAACGGTACCTCGGTCGACAAGAGCCGCATAGTAGCGTGCCAGAGCACGAGCCGAGCAATGCGCGTTAGCGGCAGGTATTATGGAACGACGGGCGTGAAGCGTGTTAAATAAGGCGGGAAGGGTAGACGCCATCTGAGAGATGTCTTGTAGTTGGAACTGGAAGCTGGATGGTATGTCTGGGCGTTTGCTGATCTCGGATAGTTTTTTGATGTCGTCCATATCGGATGTGAGTGTCGCTAGTCGAGATTCCACGCCTAGGAGAAATAAGTTACATGGTCAGGCCATTAAAAAAATATTTACTTTGACTGCAATATATGGATTAGAATTTGCAAAAGCACCCCTAAGGTTTTGGCTAATTACTAAAAAAGGATTTTTCAAACTTACAAAAAAACCTCAGGTTTGATTCTGTCTCAAAATTTAAGGGGGTAACTCTTATATATCAGGGTTTTAAAATATTTTTGCTTTCAAGGGAAAAGTGTAAGATGGAATTAAACCTCGAGGATTTTTTTTTTGCAATTTTCAAAAATCCCTATATTTTTTGTAATTAGCCCGAACCTCAGGGTTTTTTGTAATCATCCCTTTATCATATAAAGTCAATAAACCAAAAGAAATGAGATCACGAGTAGAAAAAGTGAGCGAGCAGAAAGCTAATTCACAGAGAGCCGAAAACATGCCTGGAGGAATTCCAATGTATAGCTCGCCATCTAAGTTAAGTGGGGTAATTAATGCTTCTTCAAGAATCTCCTGAAACTTCTTCCTCGATGCATGCTGTACAATGAAAAATGATGAAATTAGTATAAGGTTCACAACATAAATGGAGGTTCAACTACGATAGATCTGTATACTTCCTCGCCATCATGTAAAAGAAGTACGCAAAGTTTCTTGCTTCCATGGCTCATCTTCTTTTAGGAAGAGGGAAGGAGGGCTAAATTCAGAACTGGCACTCCCTCTAAAAAAACTTACTGATTGCCTGTACCGACTAACACAACTTAGCGGCTTAATTGAGTTGTGATAAAATTGCTAAATCCATCCATGTCTGCAGGCTCCCAATTTTCATAACATTGTTTTCTTTTAATTTTTTCTAGAAACGATGGAATTTGAAAAGATAAAGGAAAACATACTTCCACAAGGAGTTAAATCATACTTCTCTAGCAAATTGTATCAGAAATCTTCCAATACTTCACCTATTTGATCCTTACATGAGGGGATGAATCACAAAGATTTTTTGTTTTTGGCACATAAGTTAAAATGAACACCACGAAGCAAGAAAACTTAATTATAACTTTTCTGGATTTATCATAACCAAACAAGTCATTTATGAAAAAGGAAGAAGAAGAAAGAATGAAACATGATATATTATCATAATGCAAATTATACCACATATGCCAAAATCAATCATGTCTTCTCAAACCCAAATATATCAGAAAACAATTCTCACTGTAGAAGAATATAATTTTCAGTTTGAAAGCCACAACCTAAACCATTTGTCATTATGAAAGAGTAAGATCCTTGATACCTCAATAATACCACCACATAACCAGCCGAAAGACAAGTAATGATACAGCTGCTCACGCCAGGTTCAGTCTCTGGTGCCATCTCAGTAAGGCAATTTAAACACTGATCCCAATCAGTCATAAGTAGGGGGTTCTCACGTGTAAGACTGGCCAAGGCATTGTGCAAACCAGATGTGTGATTAAGCACATGATGAACCTAGAGCAGAATAAATCAACAAAAAATGTTTTGACATCTAATAAAACAGTTAAAGATAAGATATAAATTAGGAATTCTAATTGAATAAAGCTTTGGGAACTAGGATATATACTTTACTTCAATACAATCTCTTGGATTTACGAAAATGCAAGTTAAATGTTATCATCTTGTCCATAAACAGATTAAGTTCTTTAATAGCTACAGATATTTGTAAACATCTCCTATCTGGTTAGGTTATTTCCAAACTACAGATTTTAAGATGATGTATTTGTATAACAGAAGGAAAATTCTCTGAAACTTTGGAGCCAAAATATCACCTTTATTTGATCTTTTCCATTGGATCCAAATTCTGGCCAAACACTTGCAACTCTGTCCTCAAGCTTCAGCTTCCTGCTACATAAACGTCAGACTGTTAACATTACATTCCCATTCCCAACCAAGACACTTACAAAGACCGAGTTAATCTTCTAGTGGAGTTGTGAAAGGCCATTCCAACATAAAATCTAGTCAGCTGTAGATGATATAACCTGATTCTATATGTTTTGATCGATTATGAACACTAATTGAGCCCTAACGATAGCAATTGAAAGTTGTGCCATGCTCAGAGATAATACCCTAACAACATGCTGACCGTTAACCGTCTCATGCATGCTATGCCTGGTTTCATTCCCAAACCATTTTCACATTTTCAGTCCTCAAAAGTGCTCGTTTGTTTTTTTTTGAAATTGTTTTATGAAACATTTCAAAAGGCGGTCCTATTTTCAGAACCTGCACCTTCTTTTCAAAGCATAATAAGATGCAGCCCATTCTTCAAAGGCTACACCCTCTTTTCAGAAAACAATATGTTTTAAGTTTGAAAACAAGTAAACCTGTTTTTACCAAATACCAACCATTCAGGTTGATTGATCAAACTTTGCAACTAACTAATCCAAATAATTTTCAATTCACATATTCCCAGAGGAGAACAAAAAGAAAACAGAGAATATTCCACAAAATAAAAGATTACTGATTCCAACATAGCTAAAAATTCAAAATTCAAAATATGGCCCACAGGAAATCATAGCCTAATCTTGGTACATTACTGAGAAAACTATTTGATTAAGTTAAGAAATGGTTAGTCTTCTAATTAATATGCAATTGCTCACTGGTCCCACTCTACCCTTTCCCTAAAACTACTCTTCCTTCAGCACACCGACTAAATTCAGTTTCATTAATTCATTAACGAATCCACTAGAAGAAGTTTAAGATATGAAGTGATGATTCAACAGATGTGATAGATGACAGAACCTTAACAGCACCAGTCCTCTAAAATCTATGAGCTGGATGCTAACAAGAAACAACAGAAGCACTAACAATTATGCATACCCCTTATCAACAAGCCAATGAACCATTCCAGCAGTAATTCCTTTTGATACAGAAAAAACAGGGAATAAACTATCAGGCTGAACTGGTCTAGGATCATATCTCCCAAGCACCCCAGCGGCAGTGTCAATGATTACTTCACCGTCTTTATAGGCACACACCTAAGAAATTCAGAGCAAAAGGAAGAAATTTGTAGTAGAAGCCACATAAAAGCATGGATTGAAAAAGCTAAATAACTTTTCTAATGAAAATGAAGGAGTAGAGTTATATCACTTAACATATACAGAGAAAAGAGTGTCAAAAAAGAGTTAAGTAAATAACATTTCAGGAGAATCAACGTGGCCTAATTTCTAGCAAAAGATTACTGCACTATTTTCTGAGAATGCATTGAAGTCCCAAGAGACTATTAATTCAAATGGCACTGGGATTGTAAACGCGTCATTTGAGAAAAAGATTAAATATATTTGCAAATCATCTAGAACCTAACCTTTTGGTGTCCTTTTGTCTTCAGCAACCAAAACATATAAAATATAAACTAAGCAAAGAATGCAAGCAACTAAAGAAGATAACTAAATGTTTCAGAACTTTCCAAGAGTCAATATTAGAATAAATAGGAAAGCTACTAGGGAAGATGCTCTCTCTCTCTCTCATTGATTCCTAAAGATGGAAAGGTAAAAACAAATAGAGATAAAAACAACAATATTGATATGTTTTTTTGAAAATCATATTGTGTCCTCTTGATTAATGAAGCGAAAAAAAAAAAACTAATTATTCTAGGTTTCATACAGGAACGTCAAGCAGTGGAATGTACCTGGATTCCAAGTACTTTATCAGCATTCCCAAGCTCAATTAAGAGCTTCCGCAGCTTGTCTTCAACATTAGAAAGGACAGGAGTGTCATGGATCCAGTTTGCATTAAACGCCGCCCTATATTTACATTGCTGGAACAAAATTTGCAAGAGTAAACGATACGAGCATCCCTGCTGCTATAGGAAATTAAAAAACCACATCTTACCATTGTAAAACAGATTCGGCAAATGGTCTCATGATATCCAGATAAACGACGCGTACATCCATTGTAGATGAAAGACCTGCGATCCATGTCAATTGCCAAATTCATGGAAAATTACACACCAAAACGATGCGGTCATTTATAGATTTATTGGATACCTCTTAGGAGATTAATGACTCTGCTGAATATAATGATATCACCAGGAAAAGCATCAACCTGAAGAAGATGTTTTTAAGTAATCTAGGAAAATAAGAAACAAAGGTCCGCTAATTGGTTGATAACAACATAATGGAGGGCACTATGTGTACTTACGGGATTAAACGCTTTACTTCTTTCTCATTGAGCTTCATCTTCTCTTGAAGGACTTTCAGATTTTTATTCCTTTGCTCAGCAAAAGCTTTCATGTTTTGCTTCACCAAATTGCAGGATCAGTTTAATACATAGAAGGAAGAATCACATATCAAAAATAAGATGTGCCTGCTTACTTGAGCTTCATTTGCAGGGGTTGAATTCAAAGAATACATTAGCTATTTCCATCACTTGCTCAGGAATGTCTAAGCAGCTTAAGTCCCATTTCTGCGAAGGAAGATAGAAGTGCCACGTGATCACCCTGCAAGAAGCAACATTAAAACATAAAATCCAATTTTACCACAAGATTTAAAGAATGGGACAAAATGACCCAATCATAGAAAGAAAAAATGTGCATATTTGACTCGCCAGAACGACCTGGAACAAGCCATGATTGTTAGATTCAAATGTGAGATAAATTCAATGTTGTAAGACATCAGGGAAAAAAGGTGCAAGTTTATGTACATGTGTGAACCCAACTCCCATCAGCTAAAGCCTTCGAGTCAAAACTGGGCTCACACATGTATTCTGGAATCCTTCATGATGAAGGCCAAGGCAAGGTCCTCAACAATTGGTATTGAGCTGAAAGTTGGTATCTTGACTGCTATTTAAGCAAAGCAGATAAAAGATAGGGTGTCTTGTGGTAAGGGTGTAACTTGCAGGTGTTTACACAGTGTCTTGGACTCTTGGGCTTCAAAACAGCATGAAAACTTAGTATACCCACAGGAAGAGAGGTGTCTCAGGCTGGGTATTACTGGGCTCTGTTTATCTAGCTTATTGAGAGGGAGGTGCCTATCAAGAGAGTTTTGGTGATGCGGATGCCCACTTGAAAGGGGAGTTTGTTAGTTCACATAAGAGATAAGTCTTGGCAAAGTAACGAAATAGCAACATACACCTATATGGAGCTGATAGGCTTAAAGATTTTGGGTGAAAATTGATTCCAAAGATGTATACAGGAATCCTCTTTGCAACATATTCCAAGAATAGATATTACACAAAACTGGAGTTTCAGATTGCAAGGGCTAAGCAAAGCTAAACATATAATTCCTTGGTTTTTGTACCTTTGATCACGCATTTATATTTTTAGTATCAGTTTCTATAAGCAACCAAAATATAAGTGGAAGTGTACGAACCTCAGCAGATGCCAAAAACATTTTTGCTAAAGCATGTTTCATAGAAGATGATAGCCCCTTCGTAAGCCCAAAATCTAGCAAAATTGGACGATGTGGAGGAGCCTTGCTCACAAGGAAATTTCCTACATTAAAATCAATAGAAGATCCAGGACACAACAAAAATGATGTCTTAAAGACAGAAACAGGCGCGTCTTGCAGAGTAACCGCAAAAAAATGAACCAGACTGAACACACATACACAAATGAGAATATAAAGAGAGAGTACCAGGGTGAGGGTCACCATTGAAGAACCCATCAACATAAATTTGAATGCGCATACGCACGCGTAATTTCCTCTACAAGTTTTTGTTTGTCGACACCCAGTGCTTGTAGAGATTCAGAGTCATTTAGTCGTACTCCATCCATATATTCTAAAATGAGGACTTTCTCGGTTGACTGCATGCCAACATAGATAGCGAAAATAATGTAATTAACCATTATAATGAGAAAATTCTGGCAATGGAGGAAATGGCGAATTTTGTGGAGCATTTAAATAAAATCTGTTGAATAGAATATTTCCATCCTGCAAACTATCTCGGCAGTAGGTTTTATCACAAATAAAATCAACTTCAATTGTGCATGAACACTAAGAAAAATATTGGCAAAGAAGTTGACCCTCGTTAGATACACTTTCTGTTACAGAAGAGCGTTGCAGCTGGCCACCAAGATATCATTATATACACAAAGAATGCAGAGGCCTGCAATAGTCTCACAACCAAAATAGGATGCTTTTGTTGCTGGTTATTTGAATGGGACCTTTTTCTTCGGGTAGTGTGGGAACAAAAGTTGTGAATGGCAGGGCATGAGCAGAATTAGTTTGTCCAAATAAGGAGCACCACATTGCAAGGGCGCCACCGTGCACATGCTTCTTACTTAGAAGTAAAAGTGAGAAATGATTTATAGAAAATTCAAGAATCTAAATATTATAAAGCTAAAGGAAAAAAAGCTTTCCACCATCCAGATCTTCATTGTGGTTTGCACATAACACTGGGACCATCATCAAACAACTAATACAGACCAGAGATTTTAAATGAAAGGATTTGGAAAAGGATAATACCATAATAATTTCTGGAATTAAGACGTCCACACGATTTATGTTGTTATCTTCACAATTATTTTTGCAGCCAAGGTTCCTAGAAACTTTCCGAGTATTCTCTACAGAAAACAAGAGAAACGTCTTTAAGAGTTAAAAGTATGCTGAACAAAATCACAAACTAATTTGATGAATTATCCAAAGCATACCAGCCTCATGGTTGAAGTCAAGTTCCTTCGGTGCTTCTTTGCACCATTCATCTATCATGGGATTGAAGTTATATTGTGGTTCTGCCCAAGCAATCCAATCAACTATTGACTTAGCATTTTTCAAATCCTGTAAAGGACGAAAAATCAGAACAATGATATGATCGTGTGCTTCACAAATGAAAATGAATCTCAAGACCTCAAAAAAAAATACTAAACACGACCTCCAATATGATTTCCTTTATGCCCTCATGTTGAACTTTAACAACAACATCCTGACCATCACCCAGAGTCGCCCGATGAACTTGAGCTATCTGCATAAAAATGGAACGAAAACATTGCAGTCATCCAGGAAATGTTTCGCTGCCACGCAGAAAAAGGAACATTAATAACCTATGGACGTGTTTGTGTTCAGTACGGAACAATATGAAAATAATTCCAGAATGATTGGTGGTCCAGTATCTAGCCAATATGAAAATTCTCCACCATGGAGTTCTGTACAAACTAAACCCTAATACTTATAGTATCATGTCCCTTCTCTTTAGAGTTATGCAATCCAATGAATTACATTGCAGAATGATTGTTATACAAATAAAAACTAACTGTACATCACAATTAAAATTTTGATCAGCATTTTCCAAACATCTACCGTAAAATCTTTTAGGTGCACCTTCCAAAACGTGTATTAGGGTATTAGGTTATCATCTGATTTGTTTATATGACACTGGTGCTATGATCCAACATGAAATCAACAAATGAAAGTCAACATTCCTCTCTTTTCCCCCTTCTTTACTTTATTATCAGGTTCTTACTGATGCTGTAGCCAGTGGTGTATTATCAAAATTCAAGAAGAGACCGTCCATTGATTTTCCCAACTCTCTTGTGATAGTCCGGCAAACCTGTGCAAAAGAAGCTTGTTATATAATAATAAACAGATATCAGCACTCATAAATATACAGGAAAAAATAAACACATAAATCCATAAATTTCGTGTGACACTAGAATTAGCAGAACTAGTTTTTGCTAGTTTGATTATTCAGCTAGCAGGGATTTTCTTGTCCTAGCTTTTCTAAATTAATACAGTATAATCCTACCTAGTTAAAAACATATATTTTCTGTTAGCACTCTTCAAAAAAAAAAAAAGGAGAGATATGTCGATGATCATAATTAGCTAAGACCAAGGTGAAGCCAGGAATTTTGTTTTTAGGGGGCCAACCACGTTCTAAAAATCTCCGCTTAGTTTCGTTAATCCCCACTTAAGTGCATTTGTCCACCTACATTTTCTTCCTATAGACCCCGCCTAACCCCGTCCATGCTCCACTTGAGCCCAGGTCCCACCGCTAGCGTTTTTAGAACAATGGACCTAACTAACATTAAATAAAAAAAATAAAAATACATCAAGTCTAAAAATAAAACTATAAATAAGTACCAATTTTGATAAATCATTGTATTAATTCAATTATATCTTAATATTAAAAATAAATAATGTATAATACAATTACATTAATATATCATAAATAAATTGTTCTATTTTTCATATTTTGAAACAAATTTGCATAATAACTTCATTGTCAATATTTCAAAAATATATCTTTGAATGTGTGTTAGTAAACGGTCATTCAATAACTCATTTCCAATATTAAATCTTTAATGAGAATTTGATAATGAACCATAAATCATCCTAAAAATAGAGAAATAGAGACACAAAAGAATAATGCAAAATTTCGAGTTCAAGTTTATGGTAGAGTAAAAGAAAATGTTCAAAATTTTGAGAAAGAAAAAATGACCAAGATTCAATTTTTCTGAAGATTAACAAATGGGAGGGGAAAGAAGAATGAAGGCATTGAAGACTTTTTTCTATTTTTCCTATTTTCTGTATTTATTTTTTAAGTTAAAAATTGAAAATACCAAAATACCCTATTTATTTTACAAAATTTCAGGGGGCCCTTAGTGGCACCGTCTGGCTAAGACTAACTTTCATGACCAATGATAAACATCCATTACACCAAAAATGTAGCTAAAAGATGCAAATAATGAGAAAATCAATGCATCTCCGTTCAAGAGAGGCTAAATAAAAATATATGGAAATTCTGCATTCACGAATCAAAATTTGTTGGGACATCAATACAATATCAATGGGGGAAACAAGAGCCTTATTTGCTAAAGTAAATTATCATACTCATGCTAAATGAGAAGTAATCATTCTCAAGGCCGACTGCAGATATATTAACAACGCAACCAGCTATACAAAAATTTTGTTTGTCTGATCACATGCAAGTTTAGTACATTGAGGTGGTATTGTCCTCATAATGGCCATTGCAGAATTTAGGCCTATGTTGAAGTAATCATCTACAGATTTATATAATGTGCATTTTTATTTCGGAAACAATTTATTATAGCACATACCAATCTGTAGGTCGGTGAGTAATCCTTTCGTGTTTTTTTAATAACTTTTAGCATCTAACTGCTCCATTTTTATAGCAGAATCATGCAACTTCAGTGTTAAATTCCAAGTTACCTCTTGTAAAGGGCGTGGGGGAAGAGAGTCCTGCAGCTGCCTTAGAAGGCGTATAGGCTGGGGGAAGCACATCAGCACGTGTAGATAGGTACTGTCCTAGTTTCACCCATAAGCCTTCCAGCTCTACTATCAAATTGAGAACACGCCTAGCATTACATTCATGCGCTTTCTCCCAAAGATCAGCCCTCTTTGACTTCTTTGTCCATTTCTCTTCATTTGCAGGGCCTGTTGATATAGAATCATCCAAAAAGGGAGGAAAAATGGCCTCAGGATTGTATGCCATTGCGAAAGAAAAGATAAACAGCAAATTGTGGTCATGTAATACACAAATCAATCATCAAATAACATCAACGAAAAAGCATATCGACCTTATAATCCAAGTAGATTACAATAGCCAATGTGAAAACTTTCACACGCCTGTAGATGCTTCCCCATCCCATTGAAAGCAGCTTTCTTGCAAAGCGTGTATTTAGAATATACTGCAGTCACATATTACATAGAACTTATCAGACAAGAAAATAAGAAGTGACGGATATCTTGAGAACCAAGATAAAATATGTTTAGTGGCTCGTTAAATAAGAACATAAAAACATACAATATAAAAAAATTTTACAAGAACAAGATCAAAGATATCAACAATATATCATGATGAGAGAAAATCTTGTAAAAGATATGGGAACAGAAGTCAGACTCAAGAAGCAGAGACAGAAAAATGTTACAGCTGGACTAAATCAGATGAGCAGAGTTAGGGCGAAACTATTTGAAAGATGAACTTAGGTACACGTTTTTAACATTTCATGTTAATAATGGCAAAGAAATATTTCAAATTGATGGAAATAACCAAAACAATAACGATGGACCATTACTATAGGAAAGAACATTTGCATGTGGAACAGTTTCCTTGCTGTTGTTTATTGAATTCATACACCTCACATTACAATACATTTTAAGCTCTGCTCAAGAATCATGCTTCTCCCCAGCTAATTAGCATTCCTCTGACACTATGCCCTCTCAATTACGCAAAGGCATTATCACATAATAAAATGTAACCCTAAAACCTTAAGCTTATATTCATGTGTTTTCTGAGTTTTGCTGCTTCATGTGCACCTAAATTAGCTGTACCCACACAAAGATGATCAATTAACGACAATCATCAATAACCCTTCAACCCAATTAACAAACTAACTCAATCCAATAGAAATAATCACGCAATAAATCTATACAATCCAAAATGCATGCACAACCATGCGTATTCATGACATGAAGGTATAAGATCAAAAAAGGACGATGACAAAAAATTCACTGGATAATTGAGATAAAAAATGCCCGGAGTGGACGGCAAAGAAGACTTGAGATAGTTGTGCGAAAGGCAGTAACATAAAGGCGAGAATCTCGAAATGATCGGTGGTTGCTGAACGACGTCGTCGTATATGGAATTTCTGGAATGTTGACTTTGCTTATGGTCGACGTCTTCGGTCTGTATTCTCTCATTTTTGCTGATAGTGATCTGTTGAGATCACCTATGGCGTCACTACTGTTGAAATCGTTGGTTGCCTGTTTCACTTTTTTTATCTGTATTTTGCCCTTATTTCTTTTCTTTTACCTTTAGTTATAATGACAAAATCAATTACTACAAATTGCATTGCTTATCGTGCAATTATTGTTTATTTTGACAATAATAATCGATTATACTCCCTTTATTCAAAATAGGTGTTGTTTTGGACATAATTGTTTTTGTCAAAAAAAAAATGCAGTTTTGACATTTTTAAGACTTGGTGAAAAAATCCCAAATTACCCTTAAATGCATATCTATATATATAAAAGCAAAATGGTTTCTATAAATATTTTCCCGCCTAAACGCTATTGCTAAAAAATTTCGGTAATTTTTTAGACTAACTATTTGCTAATTTCGGATTTTGTAAATATTACCTATAAAATAGAAAGTTTGACTTTATAGGCTAATTAATTGCTGGTTTCCTAGCTTTTGTAAAGATTACTTACAAAATAGACAGGTTGACTTTATAAAAGGTTGTGAACTTATTTTTCAGCAGATTATAAACTGCATTTATTTTTTTCCAATATTGTACATGCAAAATCGCTTCGAATTGTACTAAAACATTACATAAATAATTTCATTGTTTTTGTGTCGCACATCAAGCGGATTCTGAATCTGTACTAAATAAATACCATAAATAAATTGATTGATCTTTTATTTGGTATTACAACCGGAAAATAAAACACTATACAAATCTAAATAAAAAAATACAAAAAAAGGAATTATACATCGATGAAATCAATAAATAAAATAAAATTGTAAAGATCCTAATTTGATTGTCTCATAATTGTAAAGATCCGACTGGATTTAATAAATAGATATGGATCAAATAGGTCCTCCTACTGCAAAAAGGAAATCCATTAACATCCCAACCATATATCAACAATTTTGGGGTGATTTTTATGCTTTTTATGTTTATTTTTTTGTTTCAATTAAAAAGGGTGTAGGTGGAACTGGACTTTAGAATCATTACAAGATTTCATTCCCTCTTTCACGCGATTTCACCTCACTCTTCACGATACTTTCTCTCTCTCCAGTCAGTTTATCAAAAATTTCTCTCGCTACATGAGATGATATTGCGTCATACATGACTTATGTAGTTAATGATCCGTGATGCATGTGTAAAGGTATATTCGCTGTTTACGTAGTATATGCTTATCGCTTATGTAGTACGGGTTTGTTGCTTTATGACTTGCTTATGTAGTTAACGTATTCGTGGTATACGTAGTAGTATATTTGTCAGCTTCTAATATAGATTTGTCAGCTTATGTAGCATGAGCTTGTCACATGGTTAGCGGCACATGAGTTAATGTATCCTCGGGTGCACATGAGTGTATATTCGCTCAGATACGTAAGATTTGCTCTTATCCAGATTTTATTGCTGCTACGACCGCATGAGCTAATGTATTCGCGCATACTTAGTGCAGATATTTGTTGCTTGTAGTATAAGATTGTTGCTTATATAAGACGGATTTGACTATTGCTTAGACTTGCCATGTAGGGTTACTGGATATAAAAACACAACGACACATCACACAAAGTTAACAAATTACGCTTTCATAAGCAAACTTCGAATCAAGTCAAGCTTAAAGAATTCATGTAAATTGATGTGAATTTTTTTCACACAATAGCGCCAGTCAAGAAGGATGAATGATTTCTCGCAAAGAGCGAGTCAAGGTTGGGCTGAGGATGATTGCATAAGGGATTTATTCACGCTTGAATTTGATGTGAGATTTTGATAGATCAGGTGGATCATAATGCCAATGTAATCCCAGCGAATATCGTGGGTAATTTTCAGAGATGACTAATTTACCCATTTCTCTAATTACCAATATTTAATCAATTTTTAGCTCTAAAATCACAACCATCAAAATCTAGAGATGCAGATGTGATCGTCCATACGACTTACTCCTGCGGCTGGCCTCATATAACCCTCCCCTTAATAAATAAACATTTTCCGCAAAAAGGAATCGCAATCAAACCAAAATTTATTTACTATACTAAATTCCACTCGTATATTTATAAAAAAATTATTTATAATTATATCATTGGAGACAGAGATAACATTAAATTGCTAGTTATTGTAATATACTATTTAAATTAAGAAATTTCTATTCAATATCAATAAATATCTATTTATGGCAAATGATTTTACGCAATATTTTCAAAATCTCAATAAACTGACA